>PQWD01003106.1:0-258983 GCA_019425675.1 Leucinodes orbonalis | reverse complement strand
TCGACTGGCTACCATCTTAGGACATAGCATTGAGGCTTGATTATTTGGCAGTTCGACGGCTTAGCGGCTTGTTTATTGTTCAATAGGGCAAGCTTATTTATGATTAATTTAGTAAGTCTACCAACACTTAAAGGTACATACATATACATATAGGAAGCATAGACGAAGAAAAAAGAGTATGGGTAATACTTACAGCTACAAAATAAATCATAATTCACTAATTTATACAAATAAAGTTATTAGTCGAACCACCTTCTTGTCGGTAGTGATTTGAGCCTAGCAAATGAGTGAACATAGATTATATTGCTGTGATGGTTATTACCTAGGACAGCGAGCAGAAACACTAAAATTAAGTAATTGTATTCATTATCAGCTCATTAAACGTCCCCACCGAGGGGCACGGGCCTACCCGTATAGGGTGATTAAGCCTTAGTCGTCCACGCGGGCCCAGTGCGGATTGGACGACTTCACACACAACCTTCGAATCTCTTCGCAGGCGTGCGTGAAGGTTTCCTCACGATATTTTCCTTCACCGTAAGAGCGTCGGATAACGTACATATATTTTCAAAAAATCCAAAACACATTGGTACGTATCGCGATTTGAACCTCAGCCCTCCTGGTAGGAAGGCCACAGCCCACACCATTGAGCCACCGACGCTCTAATAATTGTATTAACGGCGGACAATATATTTTGTGGTTACGGATTTAAAATAAAAAAGATAATTCCAATAACGTATATCGATTTCTTACAGAAAACAAAGAACAATATTTTTTCTCTATGTTAGTTATAGTATATATTTTAGTATATAGTAAAGTTATAGTATATATATATGAAACCGCATTAGGCCCGTATAGTGGGTTACGGCCTAATCTGCCCATAGCAATGCTGTATGTTCCATTATGTAGTTAGACTGACTGACTGACATAGTGAACTATCAACGCACAGCCCAAACCACTGGGCGGATCGGGCTGAAATTTGGCGTGCAGGTAGATGGTATGTCGTAGGCATCCGCCAAGCAAGAATTTTGATTAATTTTAAACCGATCCGGCTGAGAATTTGCATGCATAAAGCTACTTTGATGTAGGCATCTAAGAAAGGATTTTGATAAAATCCACCCCTAAGCGAATATAATAGGGGATGAAAAATAATACATCTTAACGCAAGGGAAGTCGTGGGAAAAAGCTAGTATTATAATAAAGGCAAAGACTTCTCTATAAACTTACATAGAAGTCTTTGACATATTATATATCCTTTGGCTTTGGCATTTCATGGTATGTAAATAAATTTAGATAGAATATAAGTAAAACAAACTTGTTCCGGCCCGAATGGTCTGGAAACGGAAATTAGGAAAGTTCGTTTCGTGACTCTACATCTATGAATTGAACCGAGGGACTTCTTTGCGAAGGAGATCTCATACTGAATTTAGACGGGATGGCTTACCGATGGTAATTTTTTATTTGGTAAACAAAAATCTTATACATTATGATTGTATAAATCAGCTTTATGGAAGGTTATAGTACTAGGTGGTAGACTCGGTACTGAGTCGTCTAGGTACCACCGCAGTGCCAGATATTGTCCCGTAAAACAGGAGTGTTATGCACTTTTGTGTTTGATGAGGGCATTGTAGCTAGTGAAAATACCGGGTATAAGAGACCTAACATCTGTTGTCACGGGTGACGGATGCAGTGCGGCATTGATGAAGGATAATAACTGTCTATCAGTTTTGGTGTCCTTCAACGCCGCTCTGTCATTGTTAGGCGTATCACTTACCATCAGGATCAGGTGAGTCCTGACCACCCTGTACACTTATAAAAAACTAATTACAACTCTGCGTAGTAGTATCGGTAGGTTTATTATATAATAGAGCTTTCTTTATTAGATAATACAATTCCCGGCAACTATCGATGGATGATTGTCGTTTACATCCAACAAACCAACTTAGTATTGCCCCTGAGATGGATTACAGGGCCCATAGTTCACCCCATAGCCATGCAGTGTGGAAGGCTTGGCCACAAAAC
Organism: Leucinodes orbonalis; assembly: GCA_019425675.1. NCBI lineage: Eukaryota > Metazoa > Arthropoda > Insecta > Lepidoptera > Crambidae > Leucinodes > Leucinodes orbonalis. The sequence goes on along the minus strand of PQWD01003106.1, from coordinate 256,964 downwards.
TCACTGTTTCACGTTATTTTCTTGTTTTTTCCTAATACTACTGTTGACCGCAGAATGGCCTTTATACCTTCACCGGGCAATTGACGAGCGCTGATGACTTCAAAATGTATTTTCTATAGAATTTTAATGTGTCATAAATGTCATTTCTGATAATATAATTGCTCATGTGAAAGCTTGTTTGTGAAGCTCAGAATTAGTTTAAGAGCTAACATCATTGGGATGTTTAGAGAGGCCGTTGATTGCGTGTGGGCGCTTTAAAGGCGGTAGGGTGGGGTGCTACTGCTTTACTCGTGGATATGGATTACAAATTTAAAATTGATTGAAATTTGTTTGTTTGAAACTTAACCGATATTCACCTTAGCACATAATCCGTTTATTAGTTGTAAGCCTCATCCCATGTTAAATTAAAATAAGGGAATCCATTTTGAGTTATAAATGTACCAAATTTATCATTGTTAGTTTCGTTTTTTTTTATACTTTTTCGTAAATTTAAATTAAATGTCATCTAAAAGTGAGTAATTTTTATTGTTGTTATACATATTAATTTCAATTGTATCGTGAACTTTTGATTCAGCTAAAGTTATAAGTACTTAAGTTACTTTCATCCTATTTGCCATGGTTAGTAAAAGAAGATTACCATTAAAGCCAAAGAAAAATATATGGTAAACGCTCGCAACGGGAGCTTCTACACTAAATATCAAATGAAGTATTATGTTACTAATATCAATTGATACGCTTCTGCTACTGTACATACAAAGAGTTATTTAATTAATGCTTTAATTATGGCATTATTGATTCTAAAGGAGGATGTTGCATCTTGTGTCTCGTTTTTCAAACTTGTCAATTAAAATTAACATCTCATTGGACCTAGCTCCCTGCAAAGCACTAAGCTGTGTTTTTTAAAAAATATATTATGCTCAGTAAAATGTAGATTCAAATGAATAAAACAAAAAATAATAAAAATAACTCAATTTAAATATTACTATAATGCTGACTGTGCATGCCACCAGCATCTTGGTGTCACAGCGAAAAGTAAATTCTAAGAAAACAAGATAATAGTTTGAGCTTTGCACAGCTGCAGTGGAATCTCTTAAATCCTAATAAGTACCAATAAAAGCTTATTTTCATTTCTTTTATATTAGTGTTACTTCACAAAGATCCTCCTACGCGTCTGGATATAATGTCAAGCAATCAATAGCACTTAGAGAGCACTGTCATGTTTTCATCAAATGGATTATGATATAAAAATATACAACTGATCTTATAGACCCGATATAAGCGAGCAATCCATAAGTATTCTACACATAGTAGTAGAGAAATCTTTTAGTAAAGTAAAATTTATTCAGAAAACAATTACAACATTCATTTATTTAATTCTTTATTGTACACTGAAATACACAAAAAATAAACAAAAAGAAATGAAAAAGAGAGTACAATGGGCGGCCTTATTGCACATGGCAATTTCTTCCAGGCAACCTTAGGATGGAGAAATCAAATACATAGGAATTGGGGCAGATAAGTGTACGTAATTAATGCAAATTTTATACTTACTAAACAATAACTTTTATATATCAATTTATATATATATTATAATGCGAATATAATAATAAGGAAAGATATTAAATAAATTAAATATAAAAAATACTCGCACCAATAAATCTATACTAATATATATTCATTGTTAATCAAAATTAAAAACATCAATTTTAAATTTATGCAACTGCACTGAATGGAAGCCAACTCAGCGTAGTCAGAACAACCACAGGATGTCCTGACGCTGGTCTTCCGTAGACACCGTTGATGAGGTAGAGGAGCCACTCAGCCTATCTGTAATAGCATTTAGTTCCCGTGGAATACAATATTCCTAATTGTATTCCACGGGAACTAAATGCGGTGAAAACGATATTCTTGACTCTCGACGGTTAAGTGGCAAGGGTGTTCCCTCGATTGCCATCATAATGGTTGCTTATCAAATGGGTGACGGAAATATTTTTTCACACGGAATCTTCGTTCTTCAGAAACTATTTGTGCCGGCTACTGTTTAAGAGGGGTAGTCTTTAACTTCCACCTATTCGCAATGTGCCAATTCGTTGGGTACCGCTTAACCTCCCATAGTCATACCGTGTCGTTATGTGTGTTCTACACTGCCACTTAATAAACAAATAAATATTCACTGACATTCACACAGCGCCATCTAGCCTCAAGTTAAGCATGAAGCTTGTATGACCGGTACTAAACAACGGATACCACCACCAATACAAACAGACATGTTCATGCACACAAACGTTTGTACTGCCCGGAAATCGAAACTGGACCCCTTGGTGTAGTAGCCGACATCTCAATCATTACACAAAATGGGTTTTTATAGGCTGGTTGATGATATAACTAAATTTTAAAATTGATTAATATTTTTCATAACGTACCTAGTTTTTACAATTACATGCAGTACAAAGGGAGTGATAAGACGTAGCACTCGTAGCAGCTTTCTTAACCGTTAAACCTTATCGATCGTAGTTCATACACAAAGTAAGATAGTAATTATTAACCAGACATAAACTTCAGGCTTTTTCAAAACCCATATAGTACAACACCTAAGTTTTTCCAATACTTTTCACAGCAAATACGCTTCAAAGGTAAAACTGTACGTTGCAACGTACCTAATGATACTCAATTTGCATTTCAAATGATGCCGTGTACACCACATTATATCCGCAAAGTGATATGTCATTTGCCAAGAATTATACTTTCCCACTAATTACAGTGTTCCAAGTGTTTACTTTGAGTAAAGGCTCATTATTTATACGTCCCTCCAATATTTATGATTGAATAAAACGGATAGCAATTAAAGCAGCCCGCTCATTAATAGTATGAGTTTTATTTATATGTTGCAGCGTTTCGTTTAATAGTTCTATTATATTAATAACGAAGGGATCAGTGGTTGCGTAACTAGTACTATGGGGTCTCATCGTCTAATACTGTCCGTGAGCTTACTTCGAATCGTCGATAGATGGCATTACTAGTATTAATCAATGCTAACTACAATTTTAATGAGATTAAGAGCGTCGGTGGCTCAGTGGTGTGGACTGTCGCCTTCCTACCAGGAGGGCTGAGGTTCAAATCCCGACACGTACCAATGTGTTTTCGAATTTTCGAAAATATATGTACGTTATCCGACGCTCTTACGGTGAAGGAAAACATCGTGAGGAAACCTTCATGCACGCCTACGAAGAGATTCGAAGGTTGTGTCTGAAGTCGTCCAATCCGCACTGGGCCCGCGTGGACGACTAAGGCCTAATCACCCTATACGGGTAGGCTCGTGCCCCTCGGTGGGGACGTTTAATGAGCTGATGATGAACTACAATTTTAATGCAATATTATCAAATATTTTACATTCCTGCAATCAATATTCATCTTAATTTATCAAAAAGTTCCACTTACAAAATTTGTGATAAATTTACAATAATTTAGTTCTGTAAACTCAGTAACCAATAATATTAAAAGTTTACAAGAATTTCTTGCCGGCATCTCTAGAAGATCCTTCATATACGAACCGGTGGTAGATTCATAAAAATATAATAATAACAATTGATTCAAAAAAATTTGCAATAAAATTGTATGAATAACTATATTTTGAAATTGAGTTTGCTTAATGTTTAGAAACAAATACGCACTTTTTTTGGAGCGTCGGTGGCTCAATGGTGTGGACTGTCGCCTTCCTACCGGGAGGGCTGAGGTTCAAATCCCGACAATGTATTTTCGAATTTCGAAAATATATGTACGTTATCCGACGCTCTTACGGTGAAGGAAAACATCGTGAGGAAACCTTCATGCACGCCTGCGAAGAGATTCAAAGGTTGTGTGTGAAGTCGTCCAACCCGCACTGGGCCCGCGTGGACGACTAAGGCCTAATCACCCTATACGGGTAGGCTCGTGCCCCTCGGTGGGGACGTTTAATGAGCTGATGATGACGCACTTTTTTATAGATTCTTTCTCCGTATATGGAAATACCGCTGCTGGTACGTCAGTATAGATTATGATCGTGAAGTAGGCAAGCAATGGACTGGACAAGAATGGACATGAGCCGTTATTGTTAATTCAGCGCCTCATGTCAGTTTGCCCAACCGAAATCAGGACTTCGTACGAAGAGTAACATCCACACAATATGAAGCTTAGCATCGAGCCCACATTTTTCCTCATAAGGCTTGACATTCATTCAACCGAATCTGAACAAATCTATGATACACGCGTGGATTAAAAAGTAATAAAGTGTCATGAGAGACAAATAAACAAAATACAGTGATCCAATAAAAGTTCGAGAGACATCTGCGATTGTTCTTCTCCGGTGAAGATGTGTAGGCCATCAGTAGTCTACAGAGAATAAATCCATTTATTTTATTACTTTCGGCAGCTCGGAATCCGTTGTACGTGTGCTACCCGTAACTTATCACCTGGTCTTTTCATTACCTACTTTATCATGGTTAAGTGTGTCGCCATACACACTTGACAGGATTCGAATTGTTTTTTTTAAAGTAACTACGAATACTTGTGCCGTACTCTTTTTTGATATGTTTATTGTTGATAGTAAGTTGTTTTTAGAGAAGTCGTTTTATTTCGCACAAAAGCAAATATTCGTTTAAAGTAAAGTGCAAAAGCATATAAAAATAACTATGTTAAAAAGCCTAGGTTATTTTTTATTATTATCGTTCTCCTTTTCCTTCCTTTTTCAGTATTGTCTTAATTCTTTTACCTCTTGGAATGCTTTCTTAGCCTTCGATTTGTTCAAGTTAGGATAAGTATGAAAAGTTACTATTAATATACGGTCTCCCTTGAAGCCACGACCCCTGAGCGATCTTGAATCAATTCTTAGACCATTTTATCATAATACGTAACGTGAACACTAACGCAATATTACTAATGCCGCGCAACCCTTTGTATCGTAAAGGCTGAGATTATATAGCTTCAATACCTCGATAGATGTTAAATTCTTATGTCAAACACAAACAACAAAGGGTGTCAAAGCCGAAGCAAACAAGTGTACCGAACAATTGGATGTCAGGACAACGGTAACCCGGAGCACGCGACCCGGCACGTGTCTCATCAAGGTCGACGCTTTGGTGTCGGTAAAGTATACAGTGTTACGTTTTCCTTTATTTAAATTTTTATATTTCATTATCAGGAGTGTCTATTTTTATAGGAATGTTGTTCATTGCTTAGTGTTTATTCAGTGGTTTCGACAGGAAATATTTTGTGGTTTTTGGGTGGTCAGGATTCAGCTTAAATGATGGTCCATTTGACATTATGTCATCATGACTTAGTTTTTATGCGGGAGAACTTAATATTAGCGTCAGGTAATGTGTCTGGCCGCTGAAATACGAGTTTGTGTTAGCTTTGTGTGTGTGAGTATGTGTGTGTGTGTACGCGCGAGCGCGTGTGCGTGTGGGTGCGTGAACGTACGTGTGTGTGTGCGTGAGCGTGCGTGTGTGTGTCTCTTGAATCCTTAAAATTGATTAATTATTTTTGTGTGTAAGTATGTGTGTGTGTACGCGCGAGCGCGTATGTGTGTGGGTGCGTGAACGTGCGTGTGTGTGTGCGTAAGCATGCGTGTGTGTGTCTCTTGAATCCTTTTAAACTATAATTTCCATAAGAGTTAAGGACGAATAAGACGCGCTTTTACCCATTCTCTTATGAATTTGTCCATAACATTTGTCCCTAATAAGGAAGAATAAATGGTGACAATTCAATTTTGACCTGCATTCACCACTCAACAACCTGTCGGGAAGCACCAGTACACAAATATCATAACGCCCATCTGCTATTGATTGTTTCTACAAACCAACTCTGTTACATTTACAACGCCAAACCTTCCATACGAGTCTATTTAATAATCGCCGTCTATTATCCGGGAGCTTCCCAAACAAACAGTGTCTATTGCCTCCGGTTTCACGGCAATGTACCCGTGTTCCGATCAACAAGTGGTATTGCTCTATCCCGGACGGAGCTCCCGGGGGAGGGCTGGGTGGAGGCGGGTCGCGGTGGGTGCAGAACGGGGCGCTTTGCGACGCACAGTGGATCTTGTACTTTGTACAGAAAGTTTAGATAAAACTATTACGCATTTTATATTGTTAATTTTGACATTGAGCCGTTTCAATCGAAATAAATTTTATTTTATTTATTAAGAGAACAATCAAGATAAACACTTATTCCAGCAAATAAGAAATCAGAGACACACTAAAACTTAAACCTAAGTGTCACTGTACTTATAGGTTGTCATGGCATGCAATGTGAAGTATTGTTTACATATGTATAAATTTATATGTAAAGTTATCAATTTCACACACACACATATATAGATACACAAACTCAAATCTCTTTTCAACCTATCCAGCAGTGGACATACTCAAATATTGTTTCAAAAATTACAATCTTCATCTGTCATGATATCGACATCTACCTATTAGTTAATATTTTTTGAATAATATAAAATAACTGACAAATTCAAAATAGCTTTATTCAGATAAATTTTCCACAAGTACATTTGAATCGTCAATCTTATTATTTATGACTAACACCGGTTCGGAATAATTAGGATCTTTGAGAAGAGCTGGCAAGAAACTCGATAGTTACTCTTTCAAACTTTTGACATTGTATTTGTCTGAAATATTAATCTTAATTTAATTCAGAAAATTATTCACAAAGGGGCGCACAATTCATAGTGCAGAATCCACTGTGCGTCGTACTAAGGCGCTTCTAGCCGACATTAACTGGTTTCAAGCAGATCGTCTGCTTTTATCGAGATTAAATTGAAATGAAATGCTTTTATTAAAGTTCTCATTTCTGACTCTCAAGGGTTTCATAAGCTGAGCGATTCGATTAGTAATGTAGAAATTATGTATTAATTTGATTATTTCAGGGCTTTCCTATTAAAAATCATGGAAAGGTTAAATCATTGAATCACAATGCTGCTTTATGAAAATCCTTTGTTCTTTGGTGATTTATGCTGATTATGGATAACCTTGACTTTTAGGCGCACAGTTCTGAAGTTCTTGCTAATAGACGCACATTTGAGATGCATTTTTCCGATCACATTCGTTCTCTACGCACACAAACAAAAGTTTTGTGTGTTGAAAGTGCAAGAGTGGTAAAGGTTTTTTGTAACCTTATTTTTTCTATTAACTAACAGGACTTTTAAGTTTTGTGTGACTTGCTATGTTACTACTACTATTATATTTATAATTAACAGTGCAGTAGGCCTTCAAGATATCACCTAACTCCTTGCCACGTCTACGAGTACCTATTACAAACAATGTAGTTAGTATTCATAACATCACCAAACTTGAGCAGCTGATTGGAGATTTTTTTTTTCAGAATTAACACATGCAACGTAAAATAGGAACCATTATCAAAATAATAATGATAAGACTAAACAGGAGGCGTACAACGTAATCAAGAACAATCAGCGAAAGCCCTGTCGTTGTTCTTTCATTGCTGGGTTAATTAGTAAAGGGTCAAGTGACCAACATCACTACATAGTATAAAACCAAGTCGCTTTCTCTGTACCTGTTTCACTTTGTATGCTTAAATCTGTAAAACTACGTAACGGATTTTCATCCGGGATTTTTAAAAAGATAGAGTGATTGTAAAGGAAGGTTTATATTTATAATAACATCAATTGAATAGTAGAGAAATACTGTTATTTTTGAGAATAATTATGTTTTCCGCTTACAATGCAAACGCAGGCTGAAACCTAAAATATTTTTTATAGGTATACCACGTTCATAGTTTTTCTGTAATGTATTTAGTATCAGCATTGCACCCTTGCAAAGCTGGGGCGGGTCGCTAGTATGATACAAATATTAATCTCGATTTCAACAAATGGTCCAGTACAATGTCCGTGTGTTCCAGCTATGTCACACGAACCGCAACGTGCTTTCAGTCATATAGTTAACTTGTAAGTTTAATAAGCATTAGAATTTCATGCCAACATGTTATGAGGTTTAAGTTTCGATAAAGGCTATTGTTTGATCTGTTGCAGTGACTTTGTAGTTTGTCAAATATCAAATGTTAAAACCATTTATTTCAAATTAGGCTTACAAAAGCACTTATGAACGTCAAAAATACAAAAATATAATAAAAAATTAAAATACTAAACTAAAAAAATATTAATTTTGATGCTTTGAAAAAAAGCGCTTCAGTGGTTTGGCCTGTTGAGAGAGTTGAGTTGATGCGTACAAGCAGCCAAGGGCGGATCCAGGTTAGGTGCCAGCGGAGTCACATACTAATAGTCAAGTTAAGAACTCATAAGGCATTTTGATAATGTACGTTAGTAGAGTACTTAAAAATAGCTCGGGGGTCATGACCCCCATGACTCTCCCCCTATTTTCTAAAAGTCGCAAATTCCTCATACGTCTGAAAGTGTGTACCACATTAGGTAGTACGGTACATACCCAATAAATAATAAATAATATCCACATCCATCTGTGTCACAGATTCACACAGCGCCATCAAGCACCAAGTGAAGCGTGAAATGATAAATAGATATATTTTTTGTAAATAAATTCATATATATACATAGAAAACACCCAGACCATTACAAACAGGCATGTTCATGTTTAAATTTTTGTACTGTACGTGGATTGAACCCGGAACCCTTGGTTTTGTAGTTGACGTACCAACCGCTACACCAAATGGGTCGTCAAGCTATGGTGACCTACATAAATGTTATGTTCTAGTATATTAAATAATCCAATCAACTTAATGTAGTACATACAACCAGTAACTTTGATTCGCTCTACATAATCATACTTGGCCACTAGAGACGTGCGATTGCGCAGCACTGGGCGGGCTGAGCGGCGCTGTGATTGGTCGTTGACGCATTACAACCGTATATGGAATCCGCTATCGAATTACACGGCGCACGCGGCAATCTAGTTACTGGTTAGTGCTGGGTCTAAATCGCTATAGTATTAATATTATGCAATGATGTAAAAAGTATAGATTCGTGACATGCTCATAAAACAACCGAAAAAACTGTTCCGAAGGCAGGTACAGCACATAGATGTTTCGAATGAGCATTTACCTAAGCAAAGAGCCTACAACTGTATTCTCTTTGGCGATCGTTTTTGAGGCACGGGTGGCGTATCTACCTTTAAACTATATACAGAACATCATTTATACGAGTGTTATGTCGTTGTTTTAACTGAAAATCTGTGCATAAACCAGTTAGGAGATTAAAAAGTAATACATCTGCCTTACGTGTGATAAACATCGTAAGGAAACCTGCGCACGCCAGCAAAGAGATTCAAAGGTTGTGCATGCAGTCGGCCGCACTGGGCCTGCGTGGACTACTAATGCTTATTAACCCTTTACGGGTAGGCTCATGCCCATCAGTGGGGATGTGTATTGAGCTGAATATGATGACGATGATAGATATGAACTTTGATAATTATAAAGAATGTACTAGCGTTAAGAGACCCTTTTGGCTGAATATACTAATTTCATAAAATGATTCAGTCATACTCTAGGCCTGATAACACTTATAAGAACATTTGAACAAGATGTTTCCATGCGGATGCCCCATCCGAACAGAGAAGTTATTGTTTTTATATTATGGGCAAATGCGTAAGTAAGTGATTTTCCGAAGCCATTTTGTCTGTTCACCGTATGTACGCCACAACGATATGAATTTGGCTCTGTGCCAAAAATATTTATCGCGACACCATTTCATCATCCTTAACCATTTATCGCACGTATTGGTGAAACCTGTGACAGTGGAAGATCCTTTTTTGTAAGCCAGGGCCAGAATCTAAAATGGTGAAGGTCTATATATTTTGGATTTTAAAAATCTCTATTCATCCTCAAACACGCACAAACACCATAATATCCCAATAACAGCGGCTCGTTTGTGTAATAAAATAAATTCATATTGAATAAACAACCGCACAGTTTTTTTTAATGTATCTAATTATACACAATAGACACAAACAACCAGACCAATCTACAGACTACAGGATCTAGATTCTGTAGTCTTGTAGACTTCTTCTTTGTTCTTAGTTAACGAGTGTATCGTTTAATGGCTCACAAAGTGATGTTGTCACCGCCATAAAAACCAGAACGTTTGTTAAAGTAGATGACTTTTTGACCATAACATCAAATCAGCCGTGAAAAACTATCAAGTAAAGGTACTCTATGGATTTGTTGTTAGATTTTTGAAACAAATTGGCCTGAACGAATTACTGGGATTACCAGGCATAAGTAGATCGTCCTCATCAACTCAATACGTTGCGCGGCGTTGAGAAAAAACAAATGCACCGCGGCCGTGCTGCGTAAACAAACAAGCGCGTGCGCATTGCAAAGAGTATGCGTGCACAGAGGATTCAATTGAATTTCATTTTTTACTCAAATAATTTGGTCTTTAAAAATTTAGTTGAAACGATAAACATAAACATGAAACAGCTATAATATAAACATGATACAGAGATGATCAACAGAACTTGTCAAAAAAAAATAATCATAATTTATAAAGTACTGCCTGAATTCTCTGAAAAAAATCAAACTATTTGCTCTGCTCATCGCAGCTTCAGCTTGGTTACACGAGAGGTTATGCTACGGTTCCAAAGATAAAATTTCGTAAAACGTCACAGGACAGGACGAAGTTTTTGCTATACTTAAAGTTATTTCAACGTGTAGGTATATGAATAGAATAAGTCTAAGTTATGGTCCGCGTGGCTATAAAAAGACGCGCGGTATATTTTATTTTGCGGAAGATATTTGTCTAAGCATACGAGCGCTTAGCATGTAATACAATGATAGATTTTTTTCTGATGATGTTTTTATTATAATCTATGACGAAACGTGAGCCAAATGGCGTCGAAGGCGGGCGGCGGGAAGCGCGCGCCCCGTATATGGCTAGCACTGGCGCATTTACAGTACACTTGCGGACATTAATGATTTATTTTTTCATTATTACAATGTTAAAACATCACAACAATAATGTGCATTTTTAAACGTGTGTGTAGTAACCTAGTAAATATAATGAGCGCCTATGATACCCAGTTGACGATCGTGAAGTAAAGCAACGATGACTGTGGTCATTTGGTTATTTTATTTTTATGTTATATTATAAGTGCACAGGACTGTCTAGATGCTCACCTGATGAGAGTGAACCAGGACTGAGCGCATTGAAGGGACAGTTATTATCCTCCACCATGTCGCCCACACAACACATCCTGAGAAAACATACGTTAGGTTTCTTATAGCCAGTAATTTCACTAGCTACAGGCCTCTCATCCCGAAACACAATAGTGCATAACACTTCTGTTTCACGGGACGATATCTGGCACTGCGGTGGTACCTACCTAGACTACTCAGTATCGAGTCTACCACCTTGTAAAAAGTGAACAGATGTCCGAAAAGTATTATCTGTCGTCCTTGCGGGCTTGGACATTGACTCTCTCATTAATAGCAGTCACTAGCTAGGTAGGCTACGGGTCATCTCCATAAACTTTTGTGAGATAGCCCGTAATGCCTGTGCCTTGGATGACATAGGCTAGTTAATCAGTTGACGTTAACCATATTTATAAACCTGTTATGCTGAGCAAATAAGCGTGTTGGAATTTCCAATCCAACACGCATATTGAAGAGTCTATTTATACATTCCACTGTGTTGATTTCATAGAAGGAATTTATTGTCATATGCTATTAGAATATTGTTTCGTACTCCTGTAATTATTACTACCTAAAATTGTGAAATCGTGTAGAAAAAGAAAAAAGTAATACTTTACCGAATTTCTTTCAACAATAACTTATATCCACTTAAAGCTCACGACAGTTCCCTGGACATATCTATATACCTACATCTATTTCACATTGGTGAAGAGAATTAGTGTAATCGTAGAGTAAATGTTTTCATCCATTTATTTACATCTAAAATAGGTTAGGTTTATTGTGAGAGTACTGCACATATCATCATCTGGCACTCGCGGATAAACTACCGGGTACATAATTTCATTTTAATGTGCCACTTTTATACGGCAACAAAAATTGATTTCAAGAACACAATTAATACCAGTTCAAAGTCGGTTTAACTATTTATGTGATAAGACGGTAATTTTACTTTTGATTACTGAAGTTATTCGTATTATTGTGACGCTAAGGGTACAATAATTAATAAATACGTTTATTAATAATAAATACGTTTTCTTAGTGATTGTACACCGGGGCGCCTGTCCGCTGCGCCTGCGACGCCCCGCCCACGTGTTCGTGTGTGCGTGCGACCTCGCGCTCACACGCGTCGCCCCTTGACAGTTTCGGGAAAACAATAAGACGTTCTCACTCTTTCGATTGAAAATGTTCACACTTCGCGCTTGGTTCGTATGTAAAATACTTACGTAGCTTTTGCTGTGCTAGTAAAGAGATAAAATGCAGGGTTTCCAGCAGTTGAATTATAGTTTTTGAATAATTTTTTGATTTTTTTTTATTTCCAAACAACTCTATGATAAGTGTGTTCAACATTTAGATTCTAAAAAATTCTGGAAATACATGTATGTAAAGCCATTCCCATGAGAGGCTTGCTAAAAAGTTAAGGCCAAGTACGATAAAAGTTTTAACATAACGCATAACTTATTTCAGTGCAATAAAAAAAAACAAGAATTAAGCCGTTACTATTGAAAAGACTACTTCAATTAAGCTTGAATCAAATCAAAGTGATACTCCTGAGCATGACAGATGCAGTGATAAAGGAAACTAATAAAAGTACATAGACAAAATTTCCGTCAACACTGCCCTGCGCCCGTCACCTTTACTTAGGTAATTTTTCTAGTATTTTAAAGAAGAGCAGACACAGACACGTTGTTTGATAAAATAAAACAATGTGGTTACGAGTATGTGATACAAATATACAACACAAATTACACGCCATTGCTTATTTTTTTATTAACCCTTTAATCGCCAATGACGCCTTAAGGTGTCTATTGTGTTTGGATTCCCGGCGATTAATGTGTTAGGTAAGTACGTTGTGTATTATTATTTTTTTACAATCACCTGCACATACGAGTGCCTATCACTTTTAAAGTACATATTTCAATATCTTCAATGTTAATCTTTAACTAAAAGACATTTTAAAATACGAAAACTCGAAGTTAAGGCTAATATAGTAAAAACGAGTCAACAACCATATAATTAATTCGAGATCCAAAAATTTTTAAATTAAGTCATTTATTTAACTACACGTGCATTCTTGCTTGCACAGCTGCCGACAGCGAAATTGTCATTCGGAAAAAGTTATTGAACTGCAAATTGTCCCAAATGTTCCAAATTACTAAAACAATTCACCTTATAAAGTTGTATTGTAACCTATTTTGTTATGACCAGTGGGCCGCTAGTAGGAAGACGTGGTATATAGGTCGAGATCCTGGACATCTGCCAGCGGATTAGTCACATGAAGCGGCCAACGAGTGACGACGTCTAAAGGTTATGTCTGAAACTAGTGTGTAGCGTGTTCTTTCGTATGTATGTCTTGTAGGTAATATACGCCGTTGGTATTTAATAAAATAAAAACCTTTAATTTTGGGCTAAAACCATAATTGTTAGTTATAAAATACTTATAACTATGTTATTCATACAAAAATCCTTAGAATACACACTGCTTCTTAACATTAGGCACATGCACATGTAATTAGAAATACCGTACATAGGTTTCACAAGTTACCAGCTAGGCCATACTTAGCCGTGGTTGAACTAAGTGTTGGTTAACTACATACCGAGTCATGACGATAGACCACTTAGGTAATTTTGAGGGACTTTTTTGTGAAATCGACTTACCCATGTCAATGACGTACCTATAGGTAATGGTTTAGTCTTAAACTTGTTATATATACATTTGTACGTTCTTTAATTGTTACCTTTTATGGGTACGTAACAAATACATTACAAAAGATAAGAATATTATTGTCACTACCCTACTTTATGATGCTGTAAGAGGCAGGTAATCTCCTCTCTACTAAAAGTATTTAGTAGTGAACTGGTATCAACCCTCTCGTATTTAATTTAACCTTTTAAATAAATATAAAGTACTGGTACTTCGAGCACATTCGTCAAGCGAAGCAAATGTTTACTTCTACAATAATAAAATATGTAGGAATGTATTAATTAATATGGGTATTTGTAATTTTTTGCATTGTCAAATTAAACATTGTAGTCGAAAACTAAAATACACAATTATTATATGATACTGATAATGACGAATATAGAATAGTTTTCAGTTATAATTCTAGACTGAGAATGTGGTGACATGAACAATTAGCGAACAAACTAATTTTGCGAACGTCATATTTTGGCACCAAGTTTGTGTAAACATTCATTAAAACCTATCGTAATTTGGCGCAACATTGTCAGCGATGTAGTTTACGATGATAACATTATTCTACTATGGAAATGAAGCTAAAAAGTAACTCACGATGTTAGTGGTCTGGTCGACAAAACTGCATGGTTGAAGTCACTTTGTATGATTTTTCTCAGTTTCGTTTAAACATTACAGGCTTTACAGCTGTTTGTCTGAAATGGAAAAGTAGAAAGGAAGAAAGAAAACATTGACTGACCGTGCACGAAAAATAAGATATACAGCAATTTAACACTGAGACAATTTAAGACTTAGGATGAAAAAGAAAACAACATCATAAACGTAAAAACATGAGTTTGAATCCCACCTGCAAACCGCATACCTTATGTACCTAGCTTTCTGCGACGTTTGAACATGGCAGGCTTTGCTGATGTTTGTCTGAAGAGAAAGATGATTCCGTGTTTCGAAGAGCCAATTATCGTTACACAAAACCACGTCAGAGGCTGTAAGGTAGTTTAGAATCTTTGATAACACTAACTGTTCTATCTGTGAATCTGTGACTACAAATAACTCGCTTGAATCCAATTACAATAAACAGGAGCAAGTGACTTGGTCCCTATAAATAGCGACCACGAATATTATTCACCTTGGTGTGACATCGGCACCATGTTTCGCTTTTAAATTATTTCGCAGTCGATATTACATTAATTTACTAGTTGCTTACTTGTTGAGAATCGCCATAGTGAAGGTTGACAAAAATTTGGCTGGGAAATGGGAACATTTTAATATAATATGTATAGGACAAGAAAAAAGGAGGAAAAAAAGTCTTCCTTAATGTTAAAATTAAAATGTTTTATATAGAGTTAGTAGTCATATTGATGAACAATAAGACTAAATCTGGTCATATGACTTCGACCACATTGACAGTGGATTACTTACAGTCTACATGCCACCTTAATTATGTTACAAAGTGATCCTTTTATTTTCGTCTATACCTTGCGATTGGTGACTTTTAATGATGGTGCATGCAGCACTTTAGCAAAAGATCCAAGCAAGCGTAAAACCTGCAATAGCAGTGGTATACTCTATAAAATAATTTCACTTCAATATGAAACTATTTTATAATAACTTGATATGCCATTTTTACAAGGAAACATAGATAGTCATTAAACCCTAAGATAAACATAAGTTACGTACTCAGAAAACTCTCGAGTTGGTAGTTTATGACAGCTATTACAAGCAAGGTGCTAGAATGTCCATTAAAAAAAATTATTGGCTACAATAACATCACCGCCGGAACAGGTTTGGCAAAGGAAACATAAATATTGTGGAACATTCATAGGTGTGTCAGAAACCTATGCTTTTTTCATGTAAACCTTTATGATAATAATCTTTATTGCACAAAGAAAAAGAAAAACATAATACACGGAGGAACAGAACAGTAGTACAATTAAGGCGGTCTTATCGATATGAAGCAATCTCTTCCAGATAACCTTCAAGAGAGGAAAAAAATATAAATTGTAGTAATTGTATGTAGTAGAAAAAACAAGTCAAATATTGTGCATAAAACGAACTAGAAATAACAAAAAGACAAAAACAATCAAATACATACGTTAATATAATAGATCAATTTACATACCATACATATTATACAATAGAGACAGAAAGGAGTACAAAAGGTTAAGTCAAGGACGAGTTAGAGACAAGAAGTGAGTTTTAACACTGGATTTGAAAATAGGTAAGGAATCTCAATATCACGAATAGACATGGGAAGGGAATTCTAAAGGCGAATTGAGCGGTCAACGAAGAATTTCGAAAATAACTAAATAATGAGGAGGAACACTCAGATGAAGTTTACGGCAAGATCGATTAGCACATTGTGGTTGGAAGAAAATAAAATTGAAGTATGGTAATTATTGCAGTAACCGATGACTTGGTTAACAAGTAGCCGATGGAGGCCTCCTGTTATTAATTTCCTTCATCACTGCTTCTGACATGGTCAGGTGTGTCACTAACCACTAGTGAGCATACTGACCATCCCACAGACATCGATATACAATTAGACTGGACAAGCCGCCAAGTTTATAGGCAGTCCAGTGTCGCAATTTCTTTTCGGTTCTTAACTGTAAAAGTTATTTATTTCTTGGTAAATTTACTGATTCATTGCGATGATGGATGTTACAATTGCACAGGATGGCATTTTGGGTAAAAACGTTAATTTCTTCTAATATTCGTGCGTCTTGACTCGTCTCACAGAGCGTAAACTGGCAGCCATGTATGCTCGTTGAGCTTACATTTGTCGCACTTAAAAACGCGGCTTGCCCCTTCTCCGTATTGGGAAATCTGTGGACCATCCGATTCAGTTTTGGCATAAAAGTAGCAGATGGAGCTTGGACTATGATGGAGGAGTAGTATCGGTGCAGCATGTAGATGATAATGATCATGATATTTCTTCAAGAACTTACACATGGCATGGTGGTAAATCAATGTCTAATAATAGCTATTTAAGTGAGGTGGACCTTAAAAAGGATTGATCAAAGATTTACAAATGTTTTCTTTTATTCAAACTGCCTATACTGCTATGCCCGGTAATTGTTGCCCGGTAAAAGGGCTTTGTCGGTGGTTCAGTGGTGAGGACTGTCGCCTTCCTACCGGGAGGGCTGAGGTTCAAATCCCGACACGTGCCAATGTATTTTCGAATTTTCGAAAAATATATGTACGTTATCCGACGCTCTTACGGTGAAGGAAAACTGTGAGGAACTTCATGCACGCCTGCGAAGAGATTCGAAGGTTGTGTGTGAAGTCGTCCAAGCCGCACTGGGCCGCGTGGACGACTAAGGCCTAATCACCCTATACGGGTAGGCTCGTACCCTCGGTGGGGACGTTTAATGAGCTGATGATGATGAAAAGGGCTTTGGGCTTTTACTGACGGGGATTTTAGTGCACATTTGTAGTTTTTCTATCTATGGACCTAGTCAGTGAAATGGATGAAACTAGTAGGCAGCGAAATTATTGTGTATAATATCTAACATCAGTAGAGGCGCCAGGCATTGTTCATGGAATCTACGAGAACCTATAAGAAGTCAATGTTTTCTTTCAATACTGCATATATCAGTGGCGTGCACAGAGATTATGAGTGGGGTCTGAAAGTAGTGACAGCAATCGCAAAACCAATAAATAATTTCCTTTTTGTCAATGAGTACTGTTAATTACAGCAGATCGCCTATTGCTTCAAATCTGTAGAGGAAAATGGAATAAGTGGGAATATTTTAATAATGTTGGCGATTTGCCTGGTTGTTGGACGCACGGGGTATGCACTACTTATTTGCATGTATTGAGCGCACGCCACTAGCAAATATAATTTTATTTTATAAACGTAACACATCTTTAATTCAAAACATTACAGAGATCTTACACGTGGGATTGTCCCCTCAGAATATATGGTTATAACTATATGTTTAATATGTTTCATAAATTAAACATAGTATTAGCCTGTTTATCTATACGAATGGAGTTGGGACGAAACGCAAGATGGCATGCCGACATTTGGCTAGACGTCCATTCGAGGTCATCGTCTCTTAACCGGTACTGATGAGTCGAGAAGTGTAAGAAGAACTACGCAACAAGGTTTTCTGTTTATTACTTATAGTTAAATAAATAAATATGACTTTCAAACAGCGCCATCGAGCCCTCGTTAAGCGTGAGCTTGTACTAAACAACTGATAAACATACTTATACTTTTTTGTAAAAAAACATATTCTAAATAGTAAATACCAGACCAATTCAATCAGACATATTAAGGCACATAACTGTGAAGAGATTCAAAGTTGTGCGTTAAGTCGGCCAATTTGCTCTGGGCTGAGTGAAAGACTAAGGCCTATCACCCATTGCGAGTCTCGTACCCCTCGGGGGGACGTTTATGAGCTGATGTTGATGAGGCGCCCAATGATATTCTGTATGTATAAAGGTAGATACGTCATCCTCGCGTCAAAAAATGAACCGCCAAGAGAATACAGTTTGTAGTCTTTTGTTTAGGTAAATGTACGCTCATTAGAAATATGTGTATGTGTGCTGTCGCTGCATTCGAACACTTTTTTCGATTTTTTGTGAGCATAACGAATCGTTACTTTTACATCATTGCCTGTGCCTCCAAATCGAAGGCAAGTTCACAGTAATGAACAACCGACCCAAACATATCTTATTATTCGTTAAAATTAAGGTGTGGTTGGATAATATCCCAAAATATGTAAAATGGAATCCCTAATATTAAAACAAGGTAATAAAGAATTATTATGCTTATACGCGTGAGATAAGGTCTCTTAATCTTATTACTCGTAATAATAATGACAATAATGACAAATGTGTGAACGTTAAGGAATATATGCCAATTGTGTAAACAGCAAATATTTAATAACCATACCCAGAAAAACACATTTGTTTTATTCCTCATTTTAAAATATTTTATGTGTATTTAACACACATTGGAATTGGAAATTACTTTTATTGTTAGATATGAATTACTTATAACAAAAATAATTAAAATTCCTTCTTTACAATAGTAATTATAAGTTATATTGAATGTCATTGTCTTTTTAATATCTGTCTGAATTGTGGTTATTACTAGTGTATTTAATACAACGCAAACTTCAGTACGAGTAGTAGTAGTCCAAAAGTTGTAGTTAAATTTTAATTTGCTTTTGGCAATGAATTCGTAAACTTCAATATACTATCAAATTACACAGCTTATTAAATCTTACAATGTAATTAATATAAGAATCCGGTACTTGACACCACTAATCGTTGACATACTTTTTATGAACTGTCAAAAAGGATCGTTTCCATATATTTTGTATGAGATTAGTGATATGTGACGTCATTGCTTACTATCATCAATTGACCTTATATTTATTGGTTTCAATGTATGTTTATTTTGTATGTTTTTCTTATTTATATTTTATTACTTGTGTTCCTTGTGGCCAATAAATGTTTTTTCTTTCTTTCTTTCTTTCAAAATACAATATTGCAAATAAACAAAAGTGATAAATAAGACACATAAATAAAAAAGGTGCGCTTTTATGAAAATATGGTTTGGTATTTTATTGCGGGTGGTGGAAAATACCGAATCGGGTTAGTGATTATGACTTTTTAAATAAGTTGCAACATAATTATTGTATTGTAAATTCATCTCTTTGACAAGCGTCAATTACGTGATGACTCAGAATTGTTGTATGTGGATGAGTCAAATGATTCACAGTACAGTTAATATAACATCGTCATAAAAATACAATTTTAATTCAAGAGGATAAAACCCAATATTATTTATATATTTTTTTTTATGTTTTACTATCTTGTTCAACAATATGTCATTTCTCAAAATCTTACTTTACAGTTAAATACATGGTTAGTATATTATTATCATCATTAACATTATATTTACACAGATTATGACAAGGTCATTAGTGCTTACGTTCGAAATAGTTTTTTGTCCATTGTATTTAAATTAACTTTTGTATTCGGCGGTACAACTTCACAGAATATGCACGCAGATAAATTTTCACCGCAGCTTTCAGAGCTGGCAGTATGCCAGGTCTCCAGTACTTACGGGTGATGCGTTCCTTATAACCCAAATCATTTTTTTCTTAATTACTAAATGGTTTTCTTATTTAAAAAAAAAGTTCATATCGTTACTATTTCCAGCCATTAAAGTAGGTAGTGTTGTATTGGAATTTGTGTCCTATGCAGAGTGTATGTATATGTGTATCTTTACATTGATGAATATTTGTGGATTTTTTTTTTGGATGAACTTTTTGCTTTTGGTCGTAAATGACTTTTACTGCTTCACCGGGCTTCAAATGGCAAGCGAGATAGCTCCCAGCCTAATTTAATTAACAATCACGAATACATTGCAAGCAAAAAATTTCCGACCCACATTACCTATACGTACCTATAGTTATTATTATATTTATAACATAAAATACTTATTTTAATTTTGACCTTAACGCGTCACTGAAAGGGTACAAATCAAAAGCACGAGCATGCTACTATGTCATTATGCGTGCTAATGTAACTACATGTCTAATTAAATATAGTATGAAATTCATTTTAAAATGATGTAACACGCACCTATGCTAACATCGATTTTGAAACTTACAAGTGTAATATGTATGTAACTTACAAATGTATACCAAGAAATACGTTTGAACAAGGTTTACCGTGACGCTGATGGTTGCGAATATAAAAATAGACAATACGGCTTTGCCTGCAGCTTACGTCCATTTAGTTTTACCTAACAATAAAAACAACTTAATTATTTAGCCCTGTTTATTGGTCAACCAGTTTATTGATTGATTGAACGGGACTAAACACAAATAAATTTTCTAATATTTGGTTAGATCTACACTAATTTATAAACAGGAAAGATGTTATTCCTGTGTGTAACATACACATGTTGTAAAAACCTCCAAAACTAGTGTGTAATCTTTCAACATTGAAAAACCTGATGCACACCGTTTTTATTTATTGCTAGCAAAATTAGGGATATTTACTATACCTTAAAGACTTGGGTAAATCAAAACCTTAAAAAATCTTTACCATTAAAAGCTGATGTACCCTGAATAACAGTTTTTATTTATTGCTAGAAAATATTAGGGACATTTACTATACCTTAAAGACGTTACCCATGGTGTAAAATAGTGCCCTAAAACGTCTTTCGTCGCAAGCGCTGGGAATTCGCCAGCAACTATTGATGGTAGAACAAAAATATGCTCTAAAATATTTAAAAATATATTATATATCTACAAATAAGTTCCCGATACTAAAATATGTCCAACTATTATCGTTATATGACAATAACAACTTTTTACATTTTAAGAGTTCATAAAATACGGACGAAAATTAGGCATGTCATTCATACTTCTTGGATTATAAGTATAACCTCCAAATAGATAGAGATGTGTGTACTTAAAAAATATTTAAAAATAAAAGGAAACAAATTAAAAGAAATCATATCAGAGCCGTCATGAGCCACTAGTATAAAGTTCCACTACTGGAGCGCACAGGCTTTAATTTCGAACTGACCACTGCTGTTGGCCGCAGATGGCCTTTACAACTTCACCGGGCAATTGGCGAGCGCAGATAGCTTTGAGCGCACAGGCATTCCTAAACAGTATGGCTATAATATATGAAGTTTGGATCCAACCATTGCGTTTTAAATTCTAGAGATTAATCAGAGATGATATTTTTCAGTCACCTTTTCGATGATCGGCCATTGAAATGGTTATTTAATTTGAAAGAACCTCAACAGAAACCGGTAACCACTACACCGATTTCATTTATAGTAGTCTATAGAATAAATTAATTTAAGTACAAAAGTATAATGAATCTATAAACTACAAAACGTAAAAAAGGTGTCCCAGATCGCTGTCCCTAGTCTGTGACATAGAACTAATAAGGCTGGCAACATTCCCGCGTTGTATAGCCAAACTTTAACGTTGCCCAAGAAAGGCACCTACTCGCCTGTCACCTGTATATTCGGCTATACATTTCACTAAATCCTGATAAACACGATGGGCATATATATATATTTAATATTAGTCTAATAAATACTAGATTGTGGAGTGTTTAGCCCACCACATCCATGTGCTGATCCACGTGACGTCAACCTGTTACGTCTGGCTGTGTGCCAGACTCAGCGGTTGCCCCACGCCACCAGATAACGGCCCCCTTTACCACTCTACATCGTATGTATGTCAAATGTTCTTTGGAAATATCGCTTCATTATTGTTTCGTCTATAACCTCAACGTTTGTTCGATTTACAAATATTTTTATTTTCAAAGACTTACCAAATATTTCAATACACTGCTTGTTTTCATTTTATACGCGTAATTACCTAATTACAAACTGAGAGCGTTAGTTGAAGTTTGAGAATTTATAGCTAGGAAACACACAAACTTATACAAACTGTTATGTTCACTCTTACGAATTTGATGAAGTCCGCAAGGACCTGAAAGGTTTTGAAGAATATAACGTATTACTTTGGCGTTGAATTATATTCATTAACCTAATATATTTATAATAAATTTATTTTTCAAGTGAGATATTTTTAAATTATCTCTTATTATTTATTCAATTCCATACCTTTTTTATTGTTAACTAATCACTATCTTTAAAAAATCTGTTTAATTGTAAGTTTTTGTTACTTATAGGGTGTATATGTTGTGAAATTGAAACCACATAATTCAATTAATTAATCAATATGACTATTACGGTAACATTTAAGTATAGTAGGCACAATCACTGACAAATAAAGCCCCAAACTCTACTTTCTAAATTACCTTAAAATACATACGGGAAAGAAACACGTTACTTCTACCTTTTTCCATAAAATAATTAATTATGACACATTTAAAGTAAGAAAAGTAAAACCAAAACTTTGATGTAAAGATTCATAATTCTAACTATGAAACCGATAAAGCATTCTTGTTTCAAAATTGTATAAATAAATATGTCAAATCATTTTAGACCGAACTTTAAAGAATCATTAATATTTTTATATATAAGTTTCAAAGTGTTCGTGAATTCCATATTATTATTTGAACCACATGGTCCAAAAAATAATATGGCAATAGTATACACAGCATTGTGAGTGCTATTTATAAATAACCATCTAGAGAATTTATTTCTTAGTTTCTTTTGATAAAGACTGTAATCTGTCTTCGTACCAAATTTAAATAAATAAAAATCATTATGTACAATCAAGTGGAGAAGTTTTCCCTTTAATTACTGTAAAAAAAAGCTTCTGTAAAGCGGTCGGCGAGTGCGTGCGCGCTGACGCATATCGAAGGCGCGCGACGGTCGTTTTTTTTCCACTGTACGCTTGGCTTGGCGAACAGCCAGAGACGCCGCTTGGCGCGCTGCCAAACACAGCAAATCACCCCCGGAGGGCTCGCCGGGTGCGCATGATGCGATCACACGTTCAAACCGTATCGAGCGTTGATGAAGTAATGTTTCGATGGCGGGATTTTCGTTTAAATAACTCGCTTTAAGATAAGTATCTTATAATAAGTATACTTACTTGTTCTTGTTTCTATTTGTTTTTTATAAATGCTGTGCCCCGCGATTTTAACAGGATATTCTATATTTTAGATATTCTCTATCTAGAGATTAGATAAAGATAGATATTTTTTTAGCACCAAAAAGTAGCCTGTGTTAATCTGAGGTCTTAGTTAAACGATTCAGCCGTTTACATATACAATAATAAAAAAACAAAACAAATACTCACAAACTTTAGCCTTTGTAACGGTGTTGTGAATAATTGTGCTTAGATTTCTTCCTAGCATTGTTAAAAGTCCACCTTGTTTAGGTATTTTAAATCGATGGCACCTTCCCGGAGATACCAGATTGAGGGATAAATACTAAAAAAATAATATCCACTGACATTCACACAGCGCCATCTAATCACAAACTCAGCATTTGACTAGATACAGTATTTACAAAAATAGTATATAAGTATGGTAATAAACACCCAGATTAAATGCAAACAGACAGTCATGTTCATGCACACAAATGTTTGTATTGCCCAGGGATCGTACTCGAGTCCTTTGGTGTACTAATCGACGTCTCAACCAGTATACATGATAGGGTCGTCAATCGTCAGTTGACGATAGACGACGTGTTTGTGTTTCACGGGTTAGTAATGAATTAAGTTCGAGAATAATCTACTTTATCAATGTTGATATTATACCAACAATATCAGTACTTTGAATAAGATACAATTTAATATACAAAGTAATGTTCTTACCATATACAATTTCAATCAATTGTCCTTTTCTTTAGGACAAAATCCCCCACAATATTTCAACAACAAATTCAATTTAAATCTAAAATTCAGACTTAAAATACATTAGACCCTTTTCACAAACTACTTAGATTACCTAGCCGTAAAGTCAAGGTTGAGTTGTTTCAACAATTTCAAATTCTAAAAAGCTTTCATTGATATTTTACTTTAGTTCTGGTGGGAACAAAAAACATGATAAAGTTTCTTCAATCTATTTTATTTTAAGAAGTTATTCGTTCGGAAGTTGTATGCTGTGACATAAGAAGTGTCTAAAACAATGAAGAATGAAATAAACAGAAAAGTGAAGTTAATTAAGTACTTTCTGTGTCTGGAACCGCTGAATAAAAATATTTTATTTGATTTTCATTTTAATATTTCCATAACAACTATTCAACCTGTGTAGTTGGTTATGGTCAGACACTGCCTCCATATTTGTCTCTGTAATTTTATAACTTCTAGTTTTATGGGCAAGACATATTTTTTAAGAAATATAATTGTAAAACTTGCTAAGATTTATTTAACGATGCTGGTTGAAAAACTTGTAAAATTCAGCTGATAGAGAACGCATGGAAGAATACATACCAACGGTGCCGCCTTGAAGTAGGGGTACCTAATGGAATAAGGGCTAGAAAATTATGATGGTTAAATAACTTGATACGAAACATGTTACATATTTAATTTTCACTTTGTATCGTTCCTAGCGTATTTCAGCACTCTTTGATCTAACAAGTTCCTAAATGCTGTCTCGATAGGGATGAGGAAGCCTTTGTACTTCTCATCCAGCCTATTCACAGGTTATAATTTTGTTCGTTATAGCCTACAGTCATTAATTATTCCGAAAACTCACGACTTGACATGGCATAATCAAATCTGTCAAATTCAGGTCCAAGAGTGAGGTAGCTAATCGAGAAAATTCGTCCTAAACGTGGCCCACGCAATCCGCTTTATGTTGAATTGTTAACTTCTCCTTTGGAAACGAAAATAACATCAAGTAATGTCGTCTAGACTTTGAAAATTGGACTCTTTGTACAACGCTGTTGTGAGGTTACACTTGGAATTGTGGAAATGATGCAGGAATGCAAGTTTTAATTGAACTTTGATTTAATGAAGAAACTTTCTTGATTCATCCAGGACAACATCATACGGATATTTAAAATTTAAAAGTTGTTTGCCATTCCATTCATTAGACGATCCATTTGGTGTAATGGTTGAGATGTTAGTTACTTCATCAAGGTTTCCAGGTTCGATCCCCGGACAGTACAAACATTTGTGTGCATGAACATGTGTTTGTATTGGTCTGGGTGTTTTCTATGTATAATATTTATATATATACAAAAAAGTACTTAATAAAAAAATATTTAATCTTTTTAATGACACTGTGATGAAGATTAGTATGAATATAATGACACACAAGTTAAATGGTTGAAAGTGATCTTCGTGCAGAACAAACATTTTGTGCATCAAACATAATATTATGTTTTATTTGGTGTTTGTGTTTTATCTGTGTTGCTAATGTATGTTACTAAAAATAATATATAAATATGTTTATCTCTTGTGTAAAAAAGCGCTATGTTTATATGTTTTTAATAACCTGGAATAAGTTCATCGTAAAAATACATTCTTATCACAAATTGTCTCTTAAACGCTTCTTAAATTTTGTTATCAATACGACAAACCTTAAATTAGTTCCTTAGAAAACCGGTCAAGGAAGGTTGACATTTTATACGTTTCCTTAGTAAACTTGGTGATTATAAATTAATATTAACCATAAAAAACTCAATAATGAAAGAAAGCATTTAAAAAGTTATTCTCCAATATCATGGAATATATCATGGCATTATTGTCATGAAAAAATAAAGAAAGCATATATTTCGACGTAAAATCTTCATTAATTTACAGAGCATTACTGGCTGTTACTGACTCACGCCACCGTCACGAAGCCGACGCAGCTGCCAAAGGTTCTCGGCTTACTCTGCGCACGCGCACGTGTCGTTTTATTCCCACTGGACACAACGACAAACGTAACAATATCAAGCCAAGCAATAACAGCACTAAGTTATTGCAGTTAAGGCACATTTCACATTAGCAAAAGAACCGCCGGATTCAAATTTCTGGCAGAATCTGGATGCACAGCACCGGTGCTTTGGATTGTTTGCGATCGGCTTGCGTTGTATTGTTTTTGTTATGTTTATAAACAGGGAATTGCACAACGCGTCCGCTTTGATTTTGATTCGGTTAAACTAGCTTTGTTTTAATTGGATTTTGAACACAATTTACATGAAATATAGAGCACTCTCCTTCTGTCTGACTTCCTTCGATCCGATATATCAGCGAATGGACTGGATGGATGATAGCTGTAGGGCTGGATGAGGATAGAAGAGTTGAGTTAGATACTTAGTGTCCTAGACCCACGGCGGCTTAATTCGACGGTCAGTTATCCATCCAAAAACTAATCCGAACTGCCGATAAGAATAATAGAGTCAATAGCTAAGAGCATGTCGGTAGCTCATTGGTGTGAACTGTTGCCTTTCGACCTAGAGGGTGCAGGTTCAAATCCCGCCATATAGCTATATGTTTTAAAATTTTCGAAATACATCGTGAGGAAACCTGCCCACGCTTACGAAAAGATGAAATGGTTGTGCGTGTAGTCAGCCAACGCACACTGGGCTCGGGCCGCGTGGACGACTCAGGGCTATACACCCTTTATGGATAGGTTCGTGCCCCTGTGTAATCCTCAACCTAATGCGCTAGCAAATACGCTATTGAATCCTCACTAACTGTTTTAGATAAGGCCTTATAATAACGGCGATAACGACGGCTACGAATTTGCTAAACTTTTAGCTACTCGTTACGAGAAAAGTCATTCATTAGAATTATTTATTTCCTTTTCCCATCGAGTTTCGTATCTATTTACCATCAGCGATTTACTGTTTTCTAGTTTGCGTACTATTAAATAAAAAGCTATAAATAGTTCATTAAAAATAGTTCCTAAACTAGCCCCCTAAGTTGATGCGTCGATTCTTGCGCCCTTTAAGTAGTGGCAGTCATTATCAGCGTACCAAAACTACCTAAATCATCCTTTTTTCGTGTTTGTTTAGACAAGCAGCTGCCGCCGGAGTGAGCGGTTCCAACAGCTGCGTAGCCGTGTACCGCAATAAATAAGTATCACTCAAGTGAGGGCATGTACCTAATGAGTCTTTAATTAACCTACCAGATTAGAGAGACCGGAGACACCTTATTATTCGGGTTGTAGTTTACCTTTCATGTCATATATTATAGGTGTACGATTGTATACATAGAATCGGTAACTTTTAGTTTAGTTTAGATCAAATTATTTTTTATTATAGTAATAATTTAAATAACCATATTTAACAGGGTTTGAATTCGATAGAATGGTTGATATGTTTCTTTTAATCGCTCATTTTTTCTGTATTTCTTAGTTGCATACTCCCTAAATCGGTGGTAACTTCATTTTGTCTTTTGGTTTTTAATAGATACAATTAAATTTATTCTTCTTCCTTTTAATGTATCGGATTCGATTCTATTTATTTTGATCGATAAAACACTTCTTTTTCTTCAGTAAAAAAAGACGTTGAGGACAAACATAACGAATAGACTTATGATTTACTGAAACGTTCCGTGTTAGATGGTGTTAAATCTGTTGATTCCATATGTATGAAAGACCAATTTATTCGTCCATTGCATAAATCATTTTACACTGAATTCACTGAAATAGTTTTTATAATGATGTAGATATCTCTCGTTATTATTGTTTCGTTTTAAAATACAACTTTTTTTACTTAAGTTGTTGTCTATTTAGTAAAATATGTTGAATTTATCTTCTATTAGTTGTGGCATTGATTTTTATTTTCATCTTAAGAAAAATGTAAAGATGGTTGATGAAAGGGCAATGGAGAGTAACCTGTGGCCTGAGTAATTTTGAAGCACCCAATGGTCATTAGAGAACACCGTTGTAATAGTGTAGAATGTCCTACATTCCTTGGTTATTGTTGTTGTATTGTTTTCAATAACTTGCTAATGGAGGTTGGACGAGAAAACGGTCCTAACCTACCAAGCTCAATGGGCTGCTAATTAATGCGATAATACATACGTATGACCAGCTTTAACAGATATAATGAAGATTACATTTTTGCAAAAGAGGGGTAAGCTTGATTACTTATCAAAATTGAAATATTGTCGCACCTACTTATTCTATACCCGAATTATGCAGCACACATAGCAACCACAAAAAAATAGAGAAACAGTCATACAGCTGCCCACTTAGTGCAGTTACGAAACCCAATTACGTGCCAGTAAGTATTAATGTGAAAAAATATCAGGTGTACGCGAAACAATGACGGGGAATCTCTTGGAAATCTCCAGGCATCGGTTTCTCGACGGGAGCCGTCTATTTTGGAAGCGCGCCCGACGCTGGCGCAGTCTTTGTGTGCGTAAGCTCCGCCGGGGTATGCGCGCCTGGTACTTCGAATGAGCTTATGTACCTGGTTGGTGCAGTGAACTTTTTGAGAGAAATCTGCAACAGCATGGTGTGTAGAAAATAACATTAAATAGTAACATTTTAGTATTAGTAGTTTATAATCCTTTAAAGGCGGTTCCTCACTCCAAAAATTTTCGCGGAACCTGGTAGAACAGAAAGTATAAAATAAATTCACGGGTATGAACCTTACAGGTTCAGGAATGACTATAAGGTTTTAAAAAAGTTTATTTTTGTTAACGGTACCTAAAGTTTCCAAATTCAAATATATCGCTTTTAAATTATTTCGAAAGAGTTTGATTGTGGTGGTTGTAAAAAATTAAAAATCATTTGTTTCTAATAAGTAAATCACATAACAAAATTTTGAGCTATTTCATTTAATATAAAGTATTCGCCACTCCTTGATATAGATCTAATTTTTACATTAACAAACAACTAAGGCAGTGAAGATTTACATGTTCCAGACTCAATTATGTTACCTGTTTTCTTTATTAAAACACACTTTCGCCATCTTTATCTAATGAATAAATGAAGATGATTAAGGTTAATTTCCATTCAAATATATTAATATAGATAAACTGTTTATTTTGGTACTATTTGAAAAAGTTGAGATTTTATCTGTTAGTATGTAGCCAGCATATTTCCTAAGGGACGTTCCAAACATAACTGCACGTAGTACATTTTGCCGAATATCGAACGAGAGTCTAGGGTACCAGCCATCGTGAAGTGACCTTTAACGTCGAATTACTGTCCAAAACCTTCCAAATGTTGTAAATCATTAGGGCCAGTCCTTCTAGAAGTAGAAGTTGGCTGTGGTAGTAGTAGTCATAGACTTTGGTGCTGTAACATAAATATTTCATGACGTAATGACGTACCTCCCCTGCTAAGAAAACTAATGTTTTATAAGTGAATAGGCGGAAGTTCCATCTTCAAAGCTTAATGGACTATCTTATTATGTCCGCAATGATTCATTAAATGACTTATGAAGAGTCGTCTGCCGATCCATATGGCAACAGTCATCTGGATATAAAAATGTGATGATTGACTCATCACTTTCGACATATTCTTAGTATTATAAGTTTTCTACCTACTCAGAGAAATGCCGCTGAAGATTATCACTGACGAGTAACTAAGTGAATATTTTACTAGTAATTTGTAATTTTTTTGACGACTCATTTGGTGTTGCGGTTGAGAGGTCGGCTGCAACACCAAGGGTTCCGGGTTCGATCCCGGGCAGTACAAACATTTGTGTGTTTTGTGAAAAATGTATTTAGTATATTTATCCGTTGTTTAGTACACATAATACAGGCTTCACGCTTAACTTGGGGCTAGATGGCGCTGTGTGAATGTCAGTGGATATTTATTTTAATTTTAATTTTTTTATTAATTACTGAATTTTTAATATATGCTTTGAATAATTATGTGATATGTCGTTTTATGGTCTATTATGGTATTTTAAAAAATAAAATATGGATAGGTAGAGTTACTAAATAATATACGAATCAATCAAATATAGCTGAATGAAATGAAGAGTGATGAAGATTGATGAATGTATGAAGTCACAGTAATAGAAGTTACGATCTTTTTTATTTACGAGTAGGTTTCCGTATTTAGACAAGACAAGAATGAGGCACATAGTTTAAAGATTTTGTATGAGTAGCATAATGGGTTAATATAGAACATATTGTTGAAGTCGTATATGCAGTGATAGCTGAAGTATTGAATGATGAATAAACATAAACAATCACAATTATAAGTTACCTTAAAAATGTAGAGATGAATTATACATGATTGTATACACGGCACATTATAAAATTCCATTTCCATTGTGACAATTTTTATGTAAACAAAGTAAAAGATTTCAATTGTATCTACATAATAACTTTAAGTGGGCAGTGACTAGACTTTATTTTCCCTTTCTTTTAACTTTTAAATACTTGAATATTTGTATCATTCGGTTTTAAAAAAACAACATGCCTCATTGTTAATTAACGACTAACGTTCATCAATTTGTCTTTACATATGCAACGCAAAGATAAATTGCTCGATGTCTCGACTAAGAAAGAGAAATAAGTACCAAGAAATGATGGAATGAATTGCAAATGCAAATAGAATTACCAGATGTTTCGTTACACTTTGTTTTATAATAGCGTCAAGATAATAAATCTTGATTGATTGATTAGCAAAAAACATTGACAATATTTTCAAGACGATTTCCACGTATTGATGGATACTTAAAGGAACTTATGAAAGACTGTGTGTTTAAAATACAAATGCTTTACAGCTCCCATGATCTTGTGATTTGTCAGAATTTTTTACAAAGGTCTCCGTGAAATAACCCTGAACAAAACAGAGGACATATTAATTTGCGTTGTCCACTATTTCTTACTCATATTTTTATTGCCCAACTAATCTTACAATAACAGCACACCGTGTATAGAGCACGCATCAATCGCCTGCACCGGCCCCAACACATACAAATATCTGCAACACACTCTTGCGCATTACGTTTTCTTGCTCCCGCACACGTAAACTCGCACAGAACGCACACTAGCGTGCGCTCGGCTATCGCACAGACAGACGTAAAAGTGTGTGTACGCATGGCGGCCATCTTGAATGCGCGTGGGCGGCGGCGGGCGGCACGTGCGGGCTATTTCAGGCGGCGCCCGCCCCGCTCTTCGCCTTAGTCAACTGTAGACGCAGCGTATGGTATGAGTTTTACATTGTGAAATGCCTCGTTGAGATTTTGCTTATGTAACGCTGTTTTGTGTTAGGCGTTCTAGATAAATTAGAAGGAATTGGTACGCACGTCACACTGAGATGGATTAATGCAATCTGAAACGTTGGCTATGAAAATGGGTTAGATTGTATTGATCATTTATTTTAGGTGCTGGAAACCTAAAAAACACATGATAGCTTTATTAGTGTAATAGCACTCGTTAATTAAAATACCGACGTATAATATACCTAATGTCAATTAGTATGCACAAACTGTAGTAGCTGCATTTTTTAATGTCTTTAACCTATTCATAAACCATTCAGTAATCATAATATTATTGAAATGGTAGATAAATACTAAAATCCATTGCTACGATAATATTTTTTCTCAAGCTTCTAGCTTCTTTATATTTCCTGTAAATGTCAGAGCGTCACCGTGCGCATGGGCACATCTCCCATTTCAACAATTTTAATGACCCGTTTACTATGAGAGATTAAACCCGTAGCGTTATGTGTTGCCATATAAACAACCATAAAACGCTTTTTTGAACCATAAAATTTGGTTTTATTATTGTTACTCTGTTGTGATTGTCCGTCAAAGTTAAGCTGCGTATGTTGTCACCTCATAAAATATATGTGGGTTTACTTTGGTCTCAGTGGAATGGTTATAGAAAAATTAGAATATTAAAAATAAAATATTCGCCTTTAATGTAAGTTTAAAGAAGTATTTTAAGACCTTAAGGAAGTACAGCAAAATGCGTTAAAATTTATGCTTTTGGCGTTGTCGTGTTGAAAGGTGAGCAATTTATATTGGAAAATATTAAAATTCATATATTAAGGGAAAAATCACGTCTGCCAAATGGCTATTTTTGAAAATACAAAAGCAAAAGAGAAGAGGGAAAACATAAAACAATGAATATATATTCTTACTCATTTGACACGTGAGGTTGTATATCTAACAAATATTAAAGTTTTTAAGATCTCGGACCCTTGATTTTATAATATTCACTAAACTAGTAATACTAGGTGGTAGACTCGTATATCTCAGATATCATCCCGTGAAACAGGAGTGTTATGCACTTTTGTGTTTCGGGATGAGGGCACTGTAGCTAGTGAAATTACCGGGTATAAGAGACCCAACATCTGTTGTCTCGGGTGACGGGCGCAGTGCTGCATTGATGGAGGATAATAACTGTCTATCAGTTGTTGGTCTCCTTTAATGCCGCTCTGTCATGGTCTGGCGTATCACTTACCATCAGGTGAGCGTACAGACCGTCCTGTACACTTATAACATAAAAAAAAAATGGGGTACATCATACAAAATTGGTTTGTATGATTCTTCATAGTTTAGTTAGTGCATTTGTACACACACTCTCTTTCTTCAACCTGTTGCAGTCCACTGCTGGACTAGGTCTCCCCCATTTCTACAGGCTAAATTATCTGATTGTCTGAAAAGAAAAACGATTGCGTACTTCGGAAAGCACGTTAAGCCCGGCTACAATAACAAGATGGTAGTCGTTAATATTAACAGCCAACGAGCGTCGGTGGCTGAGTGGTGTGGACTCTCGCCGGGAGGGCTGAGGTTCAAATCCCGACACGTACCAATGTGTTTTCGAAAATATATGTACGTTACCCGACGCTCTTACCGTGAAGGAAAACATCGTGAGGAAACCTTCATGCACGCCGGCGAAGAGATTCGAAGGTTGTGTGTGAAGTCGTCCAATTCGCACTGGGCCCGCGTGGACTAAGGCCTAATCACCCTATACGGGTAGGCTCGTGCCCCTCGGTGGGGACGTTTAATTAGCTGATGATGATGAATCCACACTGGGGGACACGGATTAGGTTAGGGCCCAACCTTACCATGACTATGCTGTGTGGATATTCCCTGCTGTGGAACGTTATAGGCTGAGGATAAATACGAATACAAGTTTTTGAGATTCTAAGTGAATGCTAATTTTATATTTTACAAATTTATGAATTACTTATTAAAAGTATTTGTAATATCGGAACGTCAATCGCACGATTGTACAAAATGATTAATGTACGTTTAAACCCGTTATCCTAATTATGCTAAATACAGATTTAAATAATCTTATTTAAATCTGTATTTAGCATAATTAGCATAATTAATTTCCACTCGAAACGAACATACATTGCAAGTTAAATAAAAGCTCGTAAAAACATTTTCATTGCAATAGCATAAATAAATAATACCCCGAGAACCATTAAAGTTGAACTTTTTCGACTTGCTCTTTCACTGTTTCTTTGTTGTATTGAATTGTATTCCGACACAGCAAACAAGATACTAACGCTACGTCGGCGGACTGCACTCGTAAACCTATGAATAACTGATAAATGTTACTTCTTGCGCCTGTCCGACTCGAACTAGTCACAAACTTTCTGATAGAGGAGGCGGTGCTTAGTTTCCGGGTAATTTAAGTTGCTTGACATTATTAACGTTGTGTTGCGATCGATGCGATCGAATATTTAAAAAGAGGTCATCTAATGAACACTTTTCATCGTAAGCTGGAGAAGGGTTGAAACAAAACATAGGTTCTTCTTACGTTACACATGTTACAAGTCAATAGATTAACTATCATCAGTAAATCTATTGACTGTTAACAAATAATAAAAAAAAGTCAAAGTAGAAATTCAGTTATTCAATTTAGGCTTATAATAAGCTCTTATAATTTAAGTGGCTTAGCATTACAAATTGGGAAGCTTAGCAATCCGATCTAATATTTATCAAGAGGTATTCAAGTGAACTCTTGGCGAACATAGGATTGTAAATTGTTGAGTTGTTTTCAATATAGATCTTCGTTAAAATAAAACATGTTTTAGGTGTGACGAATACATAATAAAACGGTAAAAAAAAACAAGTGGTAATAAGTATAAAT
Source organism: Leucinodes orbonalis (assembly GCA_019425675.1). Lineage (NCBI taxonomy): Eukaryota > Metazoa > Arthropoda > Insecta > Lepidoptera > Crambidae > Leucinodes > Leucinodes orbonalis. Next base: position 222,683 of record PQWD01003106.1, on the reverse strand, counting down.
ATTTGACTGGAAAATAGTAATATTAAAGACTATTTAAATTCGAATGGAAATCGGGAATTATTGCTATCCAATCAAGGGGCTTACAGCTATCTCTAAAACAGTATTACTATAATGATGCTTTGCCATTTTTATACTAGAACAGGCGATGTGATATTAAAGTAATACTGTATTAATATTTTATACATTTTCCTATGTAACTACTAGCAGGTAATAATTTATTGAGTATGAGGAAAGGCAAAATGACTTAAATTAGATGACAACAAAATAACGACCGTTCTTACAATAATCGATTAGATAACAAGCATAATCATTAGTGTCCCACCGAAGGTCTATTTTCGGCCGAAGCCGAAGCCGAAGCCGATTAATCGGCAATCGCCACAATCTTCGCAGAAGCCGAAGCCGAAGGTTTATAAGCTCTTAGTATTTTTTCAATATTGTCTACAAGCTACAATTAATGTTATAGATTATTTCAAAACTTCAATATATTGACTGCTCATATGGAAGTGGGTTCAAGATGATAAAAAAAGTTTGTGATTTATTCGTAAAAAAATAATCATTTATTTATTAAGTTATTTATAAATCACAATCAGACCAATCAATCAGTCTTTGTTTACTCGACAAAGCCGAAACTAGACTAATAAATAAAATGAACAAACACCAATTTCTTAATAAATAATTAAATGTTGGTCAATTAAATGCTGTCTCTCAGTCTTTCGTAACAGTTCGTCAATCCCGACGGTTGCTCGGATCTTCGGCGAAACCTTCGGCTTCGGCCGGGTTTTGGGCCGAAGCCGAAGGTTTCGCCTTTTGGCCGAAGGTGGCCGAAGCCGAAGCTTCGGTCGGACACTAATAATCATAGTAGTAGAGGAAGCGGTGCATGATTTCCGATTGGTATTTCATAGGTAGGAATGATTTACCTAGGTCTCAATTCGCGTCGGTGGCTCATTGGTGTGGACTGTTGCCTTCCAATCTGAAGCTCGCAGGTTCAAATTCCGCCACGTACCAATGTGGTTTTCGAATTTTTGAAATTGTACGATTATTCGATTTTTATAAATGTTTTATTAGCGTACAGGGGGGTTACTGCCATCTCTTAAAACAGTGTTACAATATTATTACTTCGTCTTTTCTGGTACAAAAATGCTGACGTATCATTGTAACAATACTGTTTTAAGAGATTGCGGTCAGGACGGTCATGACGCTCACGTGATGGTAAGTGACACCTGACCATCATAATATATGTGTATAAGTATGTATGTATATGTTTGTATTTATTTATGTTTATGGTTTAATGATTTTAATCGCCTTACATTTTATTTTCTTTTATATTTTGTACTGCTGTAATAATATGTTTTGAAAGATAAGCTTACCTGTATTTACAGGTTGTCAGCCTGCGTACGAACTAAGTAAAAAAATAAAGACTTATTGGGCCGTGACTAGTTTGTTTTAAATCGGTACTTACATGAGGTCAAAAATCTTGGGATTTTTGTTTTCAGATCGGAACTGCAAACAAAAATAATAAAAGGACTAGGGGTTTCTAATATATATAATATAATAAATAACACTGCAAAGAGAGGAAAACTTTTTAATTTTGTGATTAATCAGATCATGTACCGTCCAAATCTGTGTATGTACATAAGCACGTTCTTTAGTGTAAGCGTACGGAGGAGCCTGTCTCTCATAACACAGGGGAACCTTTTATTGTGAAATTATTGCTAAAATAAATCTTTTTCTTTCAAATCGGGACGCGTCCGCAGACCCCTGAAAATCGGGACGTCAACACTAGCTATGACCCATCACCACAGAAGCCCAATGTGGTGGGTGCAGGAAAACGTTTTTTTTTACTAAAAATTTGAGAGCCAAGTTAAACGAGCTCCTCTTAGCTGAGAACAAACACTTAGGTGAGAACGGCCTGTAGGGTTAGGTTGGATCGAAGGAACATCGCCTCCCTTTGAGCATCGATTTCAGTTTTGGATGCTCTTGCACTGGATAAGTATCTCCTTACAACAGTGCTGTCGTCTCCATACCCTAAATTCCGGGCTGGAGCAGATCGTTTAATATAAATATATAGTAGCCAGCACTAGTATTAACGTACCATTCAAGCTGAAGAATTCGAGATTATATTTTTTGGTCACCCATCTGTTGAACAATCATACGTTACTTGCCTAACTTGCACAATCGTCATCGAAATATGCAAGCCACGTATTCCGAATTTCTATTATTCTTTTTAATTCGTTTCCCAAACATCAAAAGTACGTACACGCGTAACAAGAAACATAGACTATTATATGGATACAAGATATTTCCTCCACAATGGAAATGGTACTGTCATCGCGGAATATCCAAACCCCCAGGGATTTAAACAACACACCACCATTTTGGTAAGATAAACTGTCAACTCTGACATTGTACTGAATGGAAGAAATTCAACACGTGTAGATTAAGCCAAAGTGCCCTATTTTTTGTTTACATCTCGATAACGTTTTTTTATTCAGTAAAATAATAACATAATAAAGCTTAAATTTATTCGCTTACTTTAATAAATCAGCTCCCCATCATCAATAAAAAAGGCGGTGGCCTAAATTGAACTTCCAGCAGCCACCTTCTAAATCTTACTCTTCAACCTATCGCAGTCCACTGCTGGACATAGGTCTCCCCCATTTTGCGCCAGATATCCCGGTCCTCCGCTTTTCTCATCCAGCTCCCACCAGCGACCTTCCGCAAGTCGTCGGTCCATCGGGCCGGAGGGCGTCCTACGCTACGCTTGCCAAGACGCGGTCTCCACTACAGAACTCGTCTGCTCCAACGGCCATCGGTTCTACGACATACGTGACCAGCCCACTGCCACTTCAACTTGCTGATCCGGCGGGCTATGTCGGTAACTTTAATTCTCTTGTTGCATAATTTTTTGGCCTGAGAGCCATCTGTCCCAACGCTCGCCAATTGTCCGGTGAAGCTGTGAGGGCCACCTGCGGCCAATATCCATAAGTCATTCCGAAAAGAAAGCCCTTAAAACCACATTAATTATAATAGTTGTTATTAAGAATTCCGATGACATTCTAATATTGCGTAGTAAACGGCGATCTCATTGTCGTAGATTGGCTTTATCCCAAGTCTAACACATCAAGGTCAGTGGGCAGCATTCACATTTTGGTTATGTATCGTAAATATTGCGTTTATCTGTCAGGTGTCAATGGAAAAACACGGGAACTGCGGAATTTTATTTTTATACAATTTATAATACAAGTTCCTGTGTGAAAAAATCTGTCGTAAATTACTTTGTATTCTGTTTATACATAAGGAAGGTGTAGAGTCGTCTGCGTGGATATCTCAACTCAACTGTTTCTCTTTTTAATCCATTGAACGCCGGAAATCCAGACACAATAGATAATCTATGGTGTCTGACCCTAAAGTGTCCTTGGCGCTCAAAGGGTTGAAATAGTTTAGCATTAAGTTCTTACAGCTGTGTAGGTATGTCAACATACTTACTTTCACCATCATGACTGGGAACTCCAACTTCAGACAAGTTTAAGTTAGCAGAACATTATCTACATTTGAAACCATTGTAGGAAAGAATATAATTTATAGAACTAAACAGATGATGAATGATAATGTTTACAGTGGTATGTTTCCTTTTACGTGGAGTCTCCAATAACAGAATTTGGATCATAACGGCTTTGCTGGTCTAGAGGAGATAATGGTTGGCAAAAGCCATGATTTTGGGCTCCTTAAAATGTGTGCTGGAATATCAAATATTGTTACTACATACATACATTTATATTACGAAGAGTAATTCGTAGATCATTTCCTAGCGAAAAGGAAAAATAGTTTAAAAATAACAAAACCCAAAAATAAAAAACAACTACTATGTTACATAATAGTTTCGACGTTTCGATTGTTCTCTAGCACATCGTAAACATCAACATATGAGTACTTAGTGTTGTAGTGGTTTAACATTTGGCAAGGGGTTCTATGCACTTCGGCTTGCCAATTTGATACTATAAGTCCCTATAAAATATACCAAGCTAGGTGGTAGACTCAGCACTGAGTCGTCTAGATAGGTACCACTGCAGTGCCATATAATCCCGGGTGAGGACACTGTAGCTAGTGAAATTAACGGGTATATGAGACCTAACATTCGTTGTCTCGGATGACGGGCGCAGGGCGGTATTGACGAAGAAAAGTCTGTTTATATAGTAAAATGTTTCTTCAATACTGCGCTGTCATGGTCAGGTGTGTCATTTACCATCAGGTTAGCGAATTGACGTCCCAATCACTTTATAACATAAAAATGTTAACTGATGGTCAGAGGCTCGTTCGTTATTTGGCAGAATATACTACCTACGTACGGAGGTTGGTTTCCACCACATTATACGATCACCATGAAGTACTAAGTTTTTCTATGGTGACACGGGGTCACATGTATGGTTTACATAAAGCTGAGTTCAAGGTTCATGTGTGTTACTAAAGAAGCATGGCGGTATGACGTTATTAATTTGGTTGCTACGCATAAATTTTCATTTTATACCAAAGAAGAAGCCCAAGAAGTAATGTTTTTTTTACTAATAAATGTTCTTCACAATAATTTGATGTAACCAACCAGAATTTAGGTTGGCGACTATGGTAAACCATTATAATAAAATACATAAATTTGCAGTGGCAATCTAAACTAATTCGGAGTTATCTTGGTCATGTCTATACCCACCTTTTTATTTTAGAAAATAATTTATAAGATATGTACCTATTTTTGATATTTTTTTCAATAGGATCCCACCAAAAATATTTTATGTAAAATGTTGTCAAGACATAAGGTTAACCCAATAAAAATAATTCGATCTCATGTAGAGCTTATCTTCTGAATCTACAGGACCTAAATTTACCAACCCTTTCTTTAACAAATTCTTCATATCAGTAAATATGTACAAATACGGGGCAAACCTTATGTGATCGTTTTGGCAACAGTTAACATAAGATGTTTTTAATTGAATTTTAGTCTTTTTTCTAAGTAACTTTAAAAATAAGCCCTTATAATTTTTTTATTAAGTATTTGTTAAAAAGGTTTTTAGTTACTGCCTACCTACAGTCCTGTGTACAGTTGCATGTCTTAATTCATAAAATTTGTGAGTCTCATATAAAATAACCCCCCCCCACACACACACACCTCCCTTTTAGGGGATTGGGGGCGAAATCACTAGTTTATTATTTTATTCTTGGTTGTATACTAAAGTGAGATTACATACCACTTAGCACTTTTGTAGTAAAATGGTGACACGTTTTACATCATTTCCTTTACTCTTTGACTACGAATGGACTTTACTCACGATCCTCTAAAACCCTTTGATTTGCCGCTCCAACACATTTCATTGGGTCAAAGCCGACCTTAATAGGCCCTGCAAAATTTAAGGACCATGAAATATGATCATATTTTTACAAAATGGCTCAGCGCACTAATACAAATTATGGATAAATTGAAGGTAATTATAACGGGTTGGTGACCAAAGACGATGCCTAAATAGTATTTTGAACGTTTTCCACTAAATCTGCGATATAATCATCACATCAGTCTTTTTGAACAAACTCAAAAATTTAATGTAAATTCTCCCAATTTGATGTTGCGTTACTTCATAAATTTACGGACCTTATCTAGGTATACGTCTCTCGCACGATAAATCTGGGACCCTAGTTCTCCCCTGTGCTCAACCAGTCTCTTCCAGTATTTGTTCGTAGTACCACCACCATGATAAAGATTAACAAATTTATAGGAGTGGTCTTATATTTTTCTAAAGATTTTTTTACATCTGGGAGATATCGATCGTGATTGCACGATGTTACATTCAGTTATGGCAGTGTCTCTTACATTTCATTTCAAATCTCTGATGTTACTACGTTGCAAGCAATAAATATGTGGTACGACAAAATGGCGCCCCTTCACCTGGCAACATGGCCGTCCAATTCAAAAATGGAATGTCATAAGTTTGGCAGTTACGTGGTCGTCGTGGCTGGCGCAGTGAATGGACGCGGCATGTCGTCATGAGGAGTACAGCAGACGCTGTCTCGTGAAACTCTGCACTAATTTTACCATCTGGCTCGCACGCACCACTAAGTTTAGCCGCCCCAAGATAGCCCCGGTCCACGAACCATCGCGCATAAACTTTTCACAATTAGACTATTATTTTTGGTAGCAAAGTCAGTCGGTCGATTATTAATAGAGGCTTTTCCGAGTTTATATTCGTTACGTGTGTTGCGGTGTTAACTTTTAGTGAATTTATACATAGACGCTTATAAATAGGATGTGCTGAAGTTGCGTCTGACGGACGGGGGAATACCTTCCTGAAATATCGTACTACGGCCGGTGGTTTGCGTGTTTTCGGGCGCATTGGTAAACGATTATTTATAAATTGATTGCGAGGATTAGCGTCCGCGTCGTGCGCCTGCGCGGCTTTCGTAGCTCCGGCGCCAGCGTGCGCCTCTTCGCGCGGTGGCAAATCCTGAATCCGTTTGCTGTAAACGGAAAAATATAATATTTTCCATAATACATGACTTTATTATATAAATATTTTGTTGATAATAGGCTCATGCTGTTTAGAAAACCGTTTCTAATTTTTTTCATCAGTTTTAAAACGTGCTTTCGATTTTACTATTGATAAGTTCATGGAAAGATGAAGGGTAAAGCAGTTAAATGACATATAAATTTCCACACAATGTGTTTTTCCGGTATTTAAAATACTTATTAATTATTTAATTAGCTCCTAGCATGTAGTTCTAAAATATTACGACACCCACACATATTAAAATATGACGAACTACAAGTAGAAACAACAAAACATCGCTAAAGAAATCAATCCAACACGTTCCAAACTCAAATGCAAAATATAGATATCATTAAAAATGTACACCTCTCATGAACAGGAGCGCGCTGTCAAAAAGCATTATGACAACAGACTGCATTCTGGATTCCCGAAGCGGGGAGGGGGTTGAGAGGTGGGGGCGGCCGCCCGCCAGACGAATATTTCTGTCTGGCCCGATGTGTCAATTTGAATTAGCAAGTGCAGCAGCCGAATGGTTAATGATGTTGAGAACTGCGATGTTCGAAACCGCGATGTTTGGCTTAAGGCAGGTCGCGGTAATCGCTTTTAAGCGTTGCAACTACGTAAGAACTTTTGCTACGGTTTTAGATTTGCTACGTGGAGCTGACTCGCGCGGCGGTATACCGTTGTGATTATGGTAGTAAATGTTTCAATGTATAGAGCTCGATTGCAGTACTTCAGTTGCTTTCCATGATTTTACATTTGATAGTCTGCAATAAGATTGTAATACTCTACTATTTTTATAAGATGCGATTTTATAATCAAATATGTCGGCCAATCCGCACTGGGATCGCGTGGACGACTAAGGCATATACACGGGTAGGCTCGTGCCCTCGACGTGTGATGATGATGATTTTACAAAGAACTATTACTACTGCTACTACTATAAAAATTGTGACCACAAGAATATATTGTGAAACATTATATTTTTGTAACATCAGTTAATTCAATATAGTTAATATGTTCTTATGTAAAAACTCATTCATGAAATGGCAATTTCATTAATTATCAATATAATACCTTTTCTTAAAGTTTTGCTCACTGAAAATGTAATTTACTAAATTAAAATCGAATGCAAACTTATCACAGATTGATTTTTTTCAAAACATAACTACTTATCTCTGTCAATTATTTTGTATGCATTTAATGCGGGAAATGAATCAAAGCTGCAACCAACGCAATCAATTAGAAAGTTTTTATATATAAATTTAAGTTAGCAAACAAAATGAGAATAAACAGAATGACTTGATTTCCACAGGCTAATGGACCTAAAGGGAGATCAATGACCATAATAATTACCTTTAATTAAGACGTCTGAATGTAATTTAGTCACGAAACTTCGAGGGAGATGGACGAGTGCTGACATATTTTTAAAAAACTAAAGGAAAAGTTTTTGTTCTTACTTGTATTTACCTAAGGACTAGATTATAAGCACGAGCCAATGACAGTTTTAGCAAGCAATTTCAACATATTTATTCTTGTAAAATTGATAAAAAGGATAATAATTTATACTAAGAGTTGAAAAGGATGAAAGAGATTAATGGAATAATCATGGTTCGTTACCTTTAATAAAATAAAATAAAAATGTTTGGCTGCGAACATTACTAAGCAGCTAAGCAGCATTAAAAAATACTCGTTAACACTTCAAATGAAGAAATTCCAAATTCGAATACACAAATTTTAAATTTCGAATATTACCAAATGAATCTGTCCACGTAACGGCACACCGTCACAAGGATTACAAAAACTCCATTCCTGTAACGGTGTCATGAAAAAAAAACAGACAAATTGTGACGGAAACGGACCAGCCGGTGGTTGAAAAAACGCGGTCGTTGACCCTCGCCGTGTGCTCGCGTTCTAAGCTTCCGGTGCGTGAGTTGCCTATGTTTTTGATAAATAAATACGACAGGAATTGCATACGAAAATGCAGCACTTGGTCTCATTCCATTTATTTACTTAATTTTATGACACTAAGTTATTGATTTAAAATGGTAATTATAGTAGAATGAATTGTGTAATGACGTTATCAAATAAAATATACCATTCTGTCATTTATCCCGATCCTATTAAGGCATTATGGTGTAATCCATGTTGTATGTATTAACAGAAATGTTTTTTGTGTGTAATTTTATATTCTATGTAATTTGAAATTATGTAGTTAATTAAACGTATTTTTTCAATATTCTTTCTTTCTTACTTCTATCCGCTAGAATGTTTTGCGGGAAAAACTAAAGAAAATCTAAATACCTCAGCGAACCATTGAACGCTAAATACTCCTTTATGCGTCAGAAATAATAGATTTGCTATTGTATCTCAATTGCTAGTATTAAATGTGTTCAACAATACAAGAAATCATCAAAATTTCCAATAACTGTAACATCAAAATATGAGTTGATTAAAACGTTCCTTTCGTTTGCACATAACATAAGCTACTGCATAATAATTGTTCACTGAAAATGGGGCACCATGAAACCGAAAAAAATCTTCCCCAGTACAATAAAAATGCATTCCCCGTTTCCCCTAGGATGCGCAGGCGCCGATGACGCAGGAATGACAGTATAATGCACTCGACGTGAAAATTGATTACACGTGTGTTTACTGGCAATTTGTCTCAAAAGGGGAGCATGCTGGATTGATTTTAAAGAAAATATGGTGTAATCATTTGATGTATTGGTGATTTGGTGGTAAGCCACTGTGGTGATAAGTAACACAAATCAGTCGTTGGTAGAATTAAAAAAATGCATTAATATATCAATGATATTCTGTATATATTAAGGTAGATACGCCATCCGTGCCTCAAAAACGAACCGCCGAAGAGAGTACAGTTTGTACTCTTTTGTTTAGGTAAATATGTTCGAAATTCGAAATATGTGTGCTATTACTGTATTCGGAACACTTTTTTCGATTGTTTTGTGAGCATATCACGAATCCATACTTTTTTACATCATTGTAATATATTAACAACTTGTTGCAAATTTTCATATTTCTTATATGAAACACCTCTAGATAACCTCACTCAGGTTATCTAGAGGTGTTGACTAGTGTTGCCAGGTTGGATTAGTTTTAAATTGGTACCTGAGCTCAAAAAAAAAGGAATTAAAGGTTGCAAATCCGGACGGATAATAAAAATAATTTAATGTGACGCTGATGTATGCCATTTTTAATTTGATAGTGATGTAATTAGTAAAACATTACGCAGTGTAAATACATATTTTTATAATTTATTTTTTATTTTTTCAATTAATCGGAATATTAGACGATCAGGTGCAAATCAAGACGCATCTCCAGACTTCTGAAAATCGGGACAACACTAGTGTACACAGACGGATAAAGTAAATCTCAAAGCAAGCAACTATTACATCTGCAATTTGTTTATGTTACAAAGTGTACAGGACCGTCAGGACCACAAATTTCCCAATACAGGAGATGGGGCATGCCGCGTTTAAAGTGCGACAACTGTAAGCTCAACGAGCATACACTGGCTACCAGTTTACGCTCTGTGAGACGAGTCAAGACGCACGAATATAAGAAGAAATAACCTTTTTTTTTCCAAAATGCCATCCTGTGCAATTGTAACATGCCATCATCGCAATAAATCAGTAAATTTACCAAGAAATATAATAACTTTCACAGGTAAGAACCGAGAAGAAATTGCGACACTGGGACTGCCTATAGACTTAGCGGCTTGTCCAGTCTAATGTATATTCTGATGTCTGTGGTCAGGACGCTCACCTGATAATAAGTGATACGCACCATGCCAGAACGACATAAAAGGAGACCAATAAAATATAGACAGTTGTTATTCTCCATCGATGCCGCGCTGCGCACAAGTAAGGTCTCATATATTATTATGATTTACGTTTAACTGCCTATCAGGCTTATGGGTAAGATAAGATCCATGAGAAGTTACACTGATTTCACTAAGAGATCACTGTATTACTATTTCAACTTTTCCATATCACGACCCTTATTCCACTATTGTAAAATGCGCCTATTTTATCTTCATTGTGTCAAACGGATGTAAAATCAGTAGTAGAAAACCAATTCATTTCAACAAATAATTGAAACAATAATAAGTGTTTGACGTCCATTTGAAGGTTGGCATCATTGAACAACTATTGAAACAATAAAGATAGAATGGGCGTATTTTAAAATAAGCAGAATTAGGGTCCAGATTGCCTATACTTCGCTTTAAACCTTTGACGCTGTAAGGCGCCATACACAATAGATTTTTTACTGTGTCTGTATTTCCGGCGTTCAATAAGTTAACCATTATATAATGACAGACCTATAAAATAATTCCAAAGCCTGCTGTAAGAAAAAGAACGGAAATCCAATACTAAAAAGCAAAGTGCATAAAGAATGCTTTCGATCGTATTACGTAGCATACACAGGCTAATATTAATTGCCTGCTTACGCGTAACGGTGGTAATCATAGCTTATGCTGAATACGGAAGGACCCCGTAACACTCCGTTCACTTATTCATAGTTGTAGAAAATGATAATTCACCACCTCCGTGGTAGAAATGCTAAGGGAATTACGTATTAATTTCCTACTTTTTCCGCGGTATCACACGCGTTATAACATTATATTCTCCCGAATTGAAACAAAACCTAAAAGTGCGCAACTCACGCGAAGTGCGGCCTCCGCGCTTTTAAAAAATTGCTTTATTTTTCTAAAATTAAAGTATTATCTAAAATAAAAGTATCCTATACTTTTCCTTATTACATCAACTACCTGCCATAAAAAGTCCGTCCAAATTGGTCTAGCCGTTTCAGAGTATTACCACACCCGACAACAGACTGATAGACGTATGCATAAAGAAAAAATTGTTATATTCATTATACAAACAGACACACCAATTCTATTTATATGTAATAGAAGAACGTATACCTAGATGACTTATAAACATGCGATCAATATACCTTATCCTTATACAAGATACCTTGATACAACATTTGTTCAGCAAAGTAAGAGAACTATTTAACCACGGCGAGGATATGAGTAACGATTAATTGTATTTATTTTTATCTATTTCCCCCGCTAAATCGATTATCATCATCACCAGCTCATTAATAGTCCTCACAGAGGGGCACGAGTCACCCGTAAAGAATTAATGCCATTATTTAGTCGTCCACGCGGGCCCAGTACGGATTGGCCAACTTCACACACAACCTTTGAATCGCTTCGCAAGCGTGCGCAGGTTTCCTCACGATGTTTTCCTTCGCCCGAAGTTCGTCGGATAACCTATAAATTCGAAAACACATTGGTACGTTGCGGGATTTGAACCTGCACCCTCCAGATCGGAAGGCAACAGCCTACACCAATGAGATTTTAGTCTTTCAAATTTTCAGTCATCATCGGCACTCTGTAGATCCTTTAAGTTTTAATCCAAATTCGTACCATATTTCATAAGACATTAAACCCACGCATACAGAAATACATAAAGGTAAAAGGGGATCTACTCCCGTAATCTCAGTCCCCACTCTTGACACACGATACGGTCACGGAGTGCTCACCCTCTTCCGTCCCCCTTCCCCGCGCGTCCCTTTCGTTTCAGCCGTATCCGGCGCGACACCTGCGCGTGCGTCGTTTCCATCCGTCACGCATGCGCACTGAGTTATTGCGTTTTAATACTCTCCACGGTAATGCGTTTTTTGTAAAGACGTTGAAAGTTGTAAATTATTAACTTAGGAGAAAAATTAGTATGAAATTGCTGTGACCTACAGTTGTTACGAAGTCATTTTTCATTTAACTGACAAAATTTGACTGTTTTGGATTTGTTTATTTATATTCTTAGCTATTATGTTTTTATGAAGAAGTTATATATCAAGCATTGGTATTAACATCTACTTGTATTCCATCTTCGCACATACAAATTTTAGATTATGTGTTTAAGCAAAAAAAAACACTTAAACTTTATCCTGAATCTATAATGATTATACTTTAGATAAGCAAGAAGTTAGTTTATTGTATATTTTATTTATTTAATAATTCATGCACACAGTAATACAATAAAAACAGATACACGAAAAAAATTGTACAAAGGCACTGCTTATTTCATACTGAAATTTCTGTCTTTGTCTGAGACGCTTACACGATAGAAAATAAATAAAAAAATCGTGGTGTAGGTTCTAGGGAATCTAAGAATCTAAGTAAGCTTCAGCACAAAATATGCTAACCTAAATAGTACCTTATCATTAGGCATTGTGCCAGTCACTGGCTGCATGACTGACCCATCGCACTAGATTACTATCATAACGATGGAAACGCCTTTATAATAGTAGTCTGTCGCTGTTACCCGCTAACGGTATTATATACAATGCCTACCTCAAACGAAATACGATTTTCACAGTTTTATAATAACAAATATATAAATACAAAGAACAACACAGTTTTATTTGAACCTTTTGCTGTGGAAACGTTTGGACCGTGGGGACCATGTGTTCATCGTGTATATCGGGATTTAGTGAAACGTATAGCCGAATATACAGGTGACAGGCGAGTAGATGCCTTTCTTGGGCAACGTTAATGTTTGGCTATACAACGCGGGAATGTTGCCAGCCTTATGGTTACTATGTCACAGACTAGGGACACCTTTTCTGCGAGCGAAGCCGCGGGCAAAATCTAGTATATATATATATAGCTCCAAGTATGAAAAAATACCCCCGATTTAGAAACATTCTTCATTGCTGCCCCGCTTTTATTGCTCGTAGCGTGATGATATATAGCCTATAGCCTTCCTCGATAAATAAGCTATCTAACACTGAAATAATTTTTCAAATCGAACCAGTAGTTCCTGAGGTTAGCGCGTTCAAACAAACAAACAAACTCTTCAGCTTTATATATTAGTATAGATATAATTTTCTGTTTATTTAAATAATTATCATTTTGAATAGGCTCTGACCAGTTGGGATCTGCATATAGCAACATCTAAATATAAGAAAGATTTGAGACTAAAGCTCTCAGGTCAATGTTCAGCATTCCATATTGCGTACGCAATAAATATGTGCTCAATGATTTAAGGCTTAACACCGTGAAACAAGAAATCGCTACCCGTAGCCTAAAGTACCAATAGAAATTAACAATATATATTGTTGCTCTAGCCGTTAAATTAAAGGAAGCTGGAAGTGATATCTACACAAGACTAAAATAGAGATATTCGTAATCTATACTAATATATAAAGCTGAAGAGTTTGTTTGTTTGTTTGTTTGAACGCGCTAATCTCAGGAACTACTGGTTCGATTTGAATAATTCTTTCAGTGTTAGATAGCTTATTTATCGAGGAAGGCTATAGGCTATATATCATCACTCTACGAGTAATAGAAGCGGAGCAGTAATGAAAAATGTTTCAAAATCGGGGGTATTTTATCATACTCGGAGCTTCCGCTGCGTACGCTGCGTAAACGGTTAAAGTTACACAAAAGTCATGTATGAAAGTATTGTTCTCCTTTTAAAGGTCTACAAAAAAGTCCGCGACAGCATATGTCTATCTTTTAAGGTTAGCTCACTATAACATATTTTTTGCTAATAAAAAATTCTGAACTTGACCCCGAAACCTTTAAAGTTGGAGGGAGGGGAAATCCTATGTATAGTGATAAATGAAAGTACCGTGTTATCCCGAATTTAATGCGAGCGAAGCCGCGGGCAAAAGCTAGCCTTTCAATAAGATTATCCAAACAATCAGGAAAGAGGTAAATATGAATACAAACCATGCATATAAATCGAAATTTTCAGAATTAAGTCAGCCAAATGTCAGAGCCAGATTGCTAATGCCATTCAGAATACAAAAAAAAGTATACTAACAACGAAACATACAAGTATAAATACTTATTATCCTATATATTACCACTTGCATATCACGTGATTTAGTAAAAACAGCAATAATGAGAGTAATAATTATTTTTTTCACATAAGCTCACTATATTTTCTAACGAAACCCTGTTCTTTTGCGTTTGAAAATCCTTTAAGGTATTTGTTACTTGAATGTTTCAATGGCCCCTCAACAAAGAGCACATTATCCACGTAAACAGAGTCGTAGCAAAGCAAGCGATTGCTCCGTAGCTGTTGCATACATTATTCAGCCACCGCTAAGTGGCAGAGCCATCCGCCTCCACGGTTCATATATAATTCAGTTTCCGACTTGACACGTCGACGCCGGGAGGGGGGGCACGTCAGTCCTCCGCCCAATTATGCACACGTTGAAACGTCAGTGGCACTTTGTGTGGAATGACCCTTAGACCTATTGGCCTTTTATTTTGGATAGAGGTTAGGATGGCTGCGGTTTAATTGTGGCCTCTGTTGGGGTTTGGATGTGCGGACGTGTGAACTGGTCCATTTCATTCTAATTGTCGGGTCGCTTTGGGATTTTTGTCCATTAAAATATGCATGTGGGAAAGTCTGGCTTGGATGCGAGGAAGACCGGAGTGATTGTGAGTGGCATGTCTGGTACAGACTGATGTTTTCGTAATGGTATGGCGAGATTTAAATAGTTTGAAATAGCAAAGAAATTAAACTTTTTTTATGAATTTAAAAGAGGAAAACTCAGATCGCAGACGATCTTATACTGTGAAAAATAATTTGCATAATAATAACAATTATGTTTCAAAAAGTTCAGTAATAGTTTAACTATTCAAATTAAATATATTTGTTAAATAAGTACCTTCCCAATATACACCACATTTCTTATGTTCATAACTAGGATTCTTTTATAATGTAAATTTTCCAATTTAGAACATCATTCTAAAAAGCATGTAATCTGATAAATCGAAAACGTAATACGTATAAATACATTAAAAAATGCTGTAATGTAGAAACCTCAAGTGCTACGAGCAGGCAACTTAAGAAAATATTGAATTCATCACTCAAAGCACTCAAATGTGACAAAAAGTCGTTATGAAATTTATGCTTTCAGTTGGGAGTCTAATAAAATAAAAAATATATAAAAAATCACTGATAGCAGCCGTGTGTTAATGGAATATTAGAATCAAAATTCTTATCTCAAGAACAAAACTTTCAGCATAGATCGAGTGACAGCGCGTTCTTTAAGGTATTTTTAACCAATCACCATCTATAGTGAAGATGAATTCAAGTGACAACATAAATGTTCATCCACATTATCTCCGCTTATGGAATTCATGTTACTGTATGTTATGTACGTTGTTATACATACTTATGGTTTTGTACATTAAATAACTTTTTTAATTTGACGGTTGAAGCGATGATTACCGAGATTCAATAACATACAAATATACATATAATTTTGTTGATCTAAACTTTCTAAAGAAAACCTTTTGGCGAATTGGAAATGTAACGAAAATCAGTTGCATTGTTCGTCGGAAACGAAAATATCTTGTCCCAGATACCCGCTAAGGTCTATTCTAAATCAGGCGGCCGATGCAATGGACGTCACTCAATTTTCATTAATAAACTACCGGGTTAAGAGGTTTTCTGTGTTCCATGACCGAAATAACCACGCTGCAGTCGCTTGTAACTGGCCGGACGTCACATTTGATTAGAGTTTAAAAACCACATTTGATATTTACCTGCAACTTGTTATATTTGGACTGTTTTCATGTGAGCCGCATTGGTCATAGCGCGTCGACATTTTTTTTTGTTGGAATAAATCGGGCCAGTAATAAAGGCTTCGCTGATAGGTAGATTTGTTAATAGTTAGAAATTTTCGTTTGTCTTTAACGTCCACAATGTATACACGCGGGTCCGATACAGTTTGGTGTTACTTTCCTAATAAATTAGTTGGGATCAACTGCTGGACTTGCCTTTCAAAAATGCTCGAAATAATATTTTTCAACTATCCTTTGACCAACCATTTTGATAGTTACTTAAATAGTAAGATTTTCAACTAATCACGCTTACGCGTTTCCAAGACGTGTTTTGTACTTTGCAAAATAATAACTCATCACCAAGATCGGTTGTTTAAATCACTTTTAGCTTCTACTGTAATAATACTTTGAAAAACAGCTAATTTTAAAAGTACCACGATCTATTTTAACGACTATTATAAATTTGTACTGCGTGCACTAAGATCATACTATGATAAATGCTGATTCAACTCTGAGTTTTAACAATGTTGATTTTTCTTGATTACTTTACCTAGGTACTAAACCCTAGCTTGAGGTTCAAATAGCTGAATTAACTGGTTTAATTAACTTAAGAAAGTTCAACATATCCACGTGGTCAGTTGCTCACTGCCTCGTGACCATCTACGAGATCTGATTGGATATCACATGCATTAATACAAGGCTGGCAGGTAACTCGTGTTCACGTGGGAGCTATTAATCTCGAAGTTTTCTAAATAATAACATGAGCCATAATTGTAAAACTTCGAACTTAATTGTATATTGTCCTTGGAGTGAGAATTGGCTTTTATTCTACATGTAAACTTATGAAAGAAAGAAAGAATTTAATTTTTAAGTGAGTTACCTAGTAACTGAATTTCTGTAAAAAAGTAGCTCAATTTTATTCAATAAAAGTTTTTATAATCAAGACCGAGTTTTATTAAAAAAAAACAAAGATACTTTTATTCTTATCAAACATATCTTAAGTTCTAGTACCCACTAGGACTGTCCATGCATTATCTTATGAATTAAGACGTCGATAATAAATTGAACTGTCGTTACAATATCTAACCAATGGGAAGTTATAGAAACAGTGCATCTTCAAAAAAGTCTATGTTTCGCCCAAACTATGATGTGAGCTCTTAGCATTGTTTCTAAATTGTGAGGTTTGATGTTTTTCATATTAATTGCAACATTAGCACTATGGATGCTAAAATAGTCAAATGAAGTAGTAAGTATATTCCCCTTAGGTAGCAACACAACACTTATATACGTTTTCTTCAAACAAAACCAATATGCAAAAAGGCAATTCACAACTTTCTAATGACTGTAACGGCTAGCGGAATACTTCAAAATGAATGAGACACCTGTAATCACTGCGCGGTATTTATTTATACGTTATCGATCAACCTTTAATAATAGTACGAACGAGGATATATCGGCACTGGTAGATCCTTGACCGAGTGTCTAAAATACACGAAAACATTGACTAAAATAACGTGGCGAGTTAATATTATTCTAATAAATTTAGAAGATGCGGGACAATGAACTCTTCGGGTAAATATCGGTAGTCGACTTTCGGCGTTATCATTTCAGGGGAGGTACTATCTCTTAAAACAATAATATATAATATAACTACAATGATACGTCAGAATTTCTGTACTAAGAAGTACTATCATTGTAATATTGTTTTAACAAATGGCGGTAAGCCCCCAGGTCTGTACTGTGGACTTTCTTCGACGTAAAAGGAGCTTTAACTGATACCCATATGGTCACCGTTGGTTCTTAGTTTCAGCTGGCGCTCTTATCCTCAAAGAACTTGGATGATTATCAATCACGCGGCTTCTGTGTATACTGTGTGTAATCTACCAGTAACATCGGTTTCGGCATGAAGTCGCGAACACGAATTATAGAGCAAAAAGAGATTCACAGTAAAAATAATTATACGAAATTACTAACAAGTACACTGCACAATACTCGCATTGCTGCAAAAAGCAGCAGTCCAGCCTACTCGATAACATAGTCAGCAATCAGGATACTGTTGGAGCGGCCCCATTGATACCCTACGCACAAGAGGCGCGTAATGCCACGCATTGTTGCGTAGAAGCACTATTTTCGTGCTTCATTTAACATCCCTTAAACACTACAGAACCTGGGTAACTTATACAGTAGAGTGACAGTGGAGAAGAGTATACTCGAATATTATTTACTTCTAAGTAAAACATAATTAATCTAGGTATGTGCCTTTCCCAGCGATAATTCGCTATCAATCATTTGGTTGCACGTTTACCCGTAAATTGCTTCTATTATTAGTATATTTATTTTGGTTTAGCAATCATTTTCCTCTACTTCAATATCGTACCACACACTGATTAAATTTATAAAAATATACCTAATACATTACGATTCATTAAATTACATTTTTCTTATAAATTACGATCTTAAGTTTTTAGTCAATGACGCCTATGCTATAGTATTTATCTGTTGTTCAGTACCCATGGTACACGGTTTTTGCAAAAATCGGGGTTAGATGGCAGTGTGCAAATGTCTGTGGGTATTTATATACGCTTATTTATGTAAAATACAAACCAACATATGAACTTTAATAAACAATTGTGGAAAAATGAAACAATGCAATGACAATGTAAACTCTGTAATTTTATTAATCTATGTGAAAACTTAGGCTTCTTTTTTTCGAATTATAAAAATAAAGTAATGTTGCTCCACGCAGCGGCAAATTTTAAAAACTAGCTTACGAGGAAATATGAAACAATGCAATGACAATGTAAACTCTGTAATTTTATTACAAACTCGAATGTAACATGCACTAAATAAATATAACATCACGTATTTCCACGTCATTCACAAATCAAATATTACTAACGCTAGAATCCAATGCTTACAATGCTTCCGAGAAAATCAACTTAACCTCTCAAACACCGACAGGTGAGCGAAAAATAGTATCACGGAGAGAACTATCAGCTTCTGAATTATAAACCGAACAGTCAGTCGGCTTGCTTTCAAGGAAATGAACACCGTTGGAGTACCACTTCAGGTCGTTAGTACACGCTCCTGGGCTTGAGTAATTGCTTCTAAATTTGAGTTTTGATATCAATGACTTGGCTTGCAATGGCATGGTGGTGTTTTGAGAGGGTCTGTGTTTTTATTGGGATGTCAAGTAGGAACGATATTGGCATTTGGGAGGTTTGTTGGTTGGGAGGTTTTATTGCGTATTTTTCTGGACATGGGGTCTTTTGCCGCCCAGTAGAAAGTGTTTTTAACGGTGTATGTTTTATCTTTACATGCATAGTCAGATAAGAGCATACTGATAGAGCTTTATACGTAAGCTATGATAAACTTTTTAAAAAAAGAAAGGCACAGTCGGCTTTTAAGGGCTTATGTTTTTCTTAAACCCTACGGACAGACAGACAAAAATATATTTTGGCACAAGTGCCGTGTATATATTCTAAAGCATGAAAATAAAATGTATTCAGATATTACAAACAGACACTTCGATTTTCTTTACATGTAATATAAAAAAAATAATAAATGTCATAGATGTAAACTATGCATAACGTCACTGATGCATAACGTCACTGATACTGATACATCAATGATATTACCGCGTATAATATTGGAAACTAGTTAAGCTGTAAATGTAGTTTCCAAGGCTTTAATCACAAGTTTGTTCCATCAATAGTAAATAAATCAACATATAGAACAAAGTAATCCCCAGCAGTGTTCAGTTTTTCAACTTACGTATTATATTTTTTTAAGTGAAAGTATATACATACTAAGAACCACAAATGATTAATTTACTAGGAGATTGACCAACTTTCGTAGGATTTTAAACCTGAGATATTTAAGATATTTTACTTTTACATTTTCGTATATTGATCAACTTACCGAAATAGTTGTAATAGTGAAATTTACCACAGACCTACGAAAGTTGCATAGTGTTCATAACCAGAAAGTAACTAACGTCGTTCTGAATTTTATAACAATAAACTGTTTGTGCTCGGCTCGCGGGTTGTTGAGTTCTGAAATGGCAGGTCATATTTTTGGATCAGCTTAAGCTTCTTTTTTTTTTGGAATTATAAAAAAATAGTAAAACAGCTCCACGCAGCGGCAGCGGCAAATTTTAAAAACTAGCTTACAACAAACTGTCTGAATACATTAAAAAATATATATTAACACGTGGGAACATCATTTGTAAACGATCTGTAGTTTCCACACAATACATAATTATTAAATTCTGACTGTGATTTATGGCCGTAAGTCCAATAATAACTGTTCTATTAAACATGAAAGTTTCATACTGTCGTAAACCTAAAACTCGACTAATCGTAAAACAACACTTCGAGACTCATTAGCAGATCGTAAAGAGTATTGGGTAAACAAAAAGTTGATAGATCGTCAATCATTTAATAGACTTTGTGGGCATTTTTTTGTAAACTTTTACACATGGCTATATTTTTGGCACGACAACAACTAATTCTGATACTTGCAACTCAAAATGTGATGCCCGGTTTGGTGATTTTTTTTCTTAGGAGTAGAGTCAAGACTTTCAATTTTCAATTGAATTTTTCAATGAAGAACAGCTTTATATTTTAATTGCTAGACAACGTCTTCGATAATATTCTTGACAATATTTTTCTGTTACTCATCGCCCTGGTCTAGTGCGTATAGACTAATTAAAGGTATGTAACATTAATTCATACGATGTAAGTTAATTAATTTTTATCTGAAAATAAAAATAACCTGTCTGTGTCTTTAAGTGTTGTTAGTTAATATTTAGAACCTAGTTCACAGTAGGTAAATGAAAACTCTAAAGCTGAATTTTTATTAACAAATATTTTGTAAGTCACTAAAACCACTAATTGCCGTCAAAGCAGCCATAGAAAAATACTTTTCATTACAAATAACCATAACAAGTAAATGACGTTTCAATGAATCATTTTACATTCTAATAATTTTAATACTTGACAGATTAAAGAAAGCGGACACAAAAAACCAAACACGGCGTCTCGAGTCATGCCCACTCACGTCCCCTGAAAGCTCCGTAACCTGGACGGGGGAGCGGCGGGGGGCGCAGGATGTGGGGCCACATGGCCCGCAAACGACGGCACGGGCGCCCGCGCATTTACCGTTCGTAATTTAATATGGATAAGCTGCCTACACATTTTTCATGCATTTTATAATATCACACTTACGAGTATATATTAAAGTGTAGTTTGTGAGAGTGTTTTGTTTCTTCACAGCTAAACGCCTGAATGGATTTTGATGAAACTTGTTTAATAAAAATAGTTAACATACCAAAACAATGCATACGCCGTAGCGTATTATTCCCAGAAACCCAAGGACACGGAAGTTTTATTTTATTTATTAGGTTTACTAACGTTTATGTATAATCATACTTTGCAAACAAAACAAACACTAGTTCAATTACTATTGCGATAAACATATATAGGCAGACACAACATGCACCAATAAAAATATTACAGAGTATTAATATTAAAGAAAAAAATACAATAACAATTCGATAATTGTATCGAATTAATTTTACAACAAGAATACCTAATCACGCGGGTGAAACCACGGTGCACTGCCAGTAATATTATAATAACAATAAAGGTCAGCTGTCTCCTCGACCTACTTAGGTTTTCGTGTTAAGCTTTGATCGTGAAAAAAACGTAAGAGCGTCGGATAACGTACATGTTTTTCGAAAATTCGAAAACACATTGGTACGTGGCGGGATTTGAACCTCGGCCTGGTAGGAGGGCGACAGTCCACACCATTGAGCCACCGACGCTTTCAAAAAAAAATTTATAGTATCTGTAACTTCTCCTAACGGTAAAGCATTCGCGATTACCTAACCTTGCTCTACTTTCTGCCATTGATATAATTGCTGTCGTATCCACATTCATATTGTGTACTTGTATATTCCATAGCTTTAAAAATTGAGGTGGCCAGCACGTGTGTTCAGTCATTTCTTTAAAATGCATCACTATATTGTTATCTAATACATTTTATCGCCGTTATGATTACTTTGCTACAGTATGAATTATAGTTTCATTATTTAAGTGACGTTAACTATAAAAGTAATTCCGATACAACGTATTGGTTTCAAAAAACTATACGCTATCATAATCATAAATGAATCGAGATTGCGAAAAAACCTAAAAATTCTCATATTTATCTAATCAGTCAGTCTTATCCTATTTTACATGATGTCTAGAATAATCTTAAAAGATACAAAAAGTGAGAGGCGCATAAGATAAATTAGGCAGTGAAAACGCTCGGTCAGGGTATTTCGGGGTTAGATAAGTAAAAAACTTAAATGTCATTGAGTGTTGAGAGATGAGCATTTGTAGTTTCTGTCCTCCTTACCGTGTTTTACTTCAGAAGCAGATAATTTTGATGAATGCTTGGTAACCGATGACTTACAGAAAGATAGGTACCATTCAAAAAATATTTTCTTAGATGATGTTACATGAATATTCGACCCATCTATATATTTATCGAAACCAAGTTTCTATAATACCAATCCCAACTAGCTTAATGGGGGGTAGGTGACGTCAGATCTAATGAAAAAAATGCCTTTGATTTCACCGCCCGTGACAGTTCATTGTTGGGCTAATAGGCCTTCTTACGAATAGTGAGGGGTTCTGCCATAACCAAGATATGCAAAAAGATTAGATATTAACAACACATATAAAAGGTTATTTTAAATGAGAGAACGCTTCTCTCCATTCAGCGCTGAATCTTTTACCAAAACTTAAGTCTCCTTTTACAGCACTCGCGGAGTGAGTAGGCATGGTGACAAGTATATTTCTAGATTTTAGAATTCAAAATACGGAAAAATTTTATGGTTGAAATATACTTGTAAAATTGATTTGGAATCTAACGTAAAAGTAGTATAATTTGCCAAACAGATTAAACAGAAGAAACTTCTTATAAACGCTGAATCAGAGTTGTTGGTTGTAGAAATCTTTGCAAAAATTTAGGTAGGGATACATTTTCTACCAACCAACTGACTGACTGACTCAGGACTGATCAATGTGGTATTTGTTAATCTTGCGTGGACCATAACAATCAACATCGAGATATTTCGTATATCATAATTCAAACACAAAATATATTGAAATAAAAAACCTAACAGCTAACCGCCATAAACTCGCTCAAACTCGTGATTAAAACGAAACAGCTGCAAAGCCGCTACGAAACATTAAGAGCAGCCTGCAAATCTGCACTTTTGCGCTTTTTACGACTCGCACAAACTTTACGGTGCCCCTTGCTTCTGATAAACATTCCTAAGGGGGAACATAAAGTTCTAAAATTAATTTATTGCACGTGCTTTTGTTTATAACAATGTGAACTCCTGCGAAATGCCGCCGCGTAATTTTGTCGATTAATGTTATAATCAAATATCTAATTATGTTACGGTTTGATCAATTGATTGGAAATTTCATTACCGAGCCTCGTGTTAGAGCTGAGATATTATGAAAATATTGAAATAGGATCCTAGGATAATGAAATGTCTTTAATTTAAACGTTAAACTGTGTGGGTTCATTTGGTGTTGTCAAATGAGGAAATGAAAGTGAACGATAATTTTAAGTTTCAAATCCATATCTGGTATCCATCTTTGGTAATTTATATTTTATATAATAAACCCGATAAATTAAACTGACGATATGTAATAAAATTACTATATCCATGTTATAATTTCTTTTAGGTATAATGAGCATACAGTGAGCCGGGTGCTTCAGATATGTTGGTAAGTGATGCAACCGATCACAGATTTTTGAGATTTTTCAACACCATTGACATAATATCAGAAATATCAAAATTCGAATCCCGCACCGAATCGTATTTTTCCTAGTTTGGTTAGGACCACAGACATCAGAATATACATTAGACTGGACAAGCCGCCAAGTTTATAGGCAGTCCCAGTGTCGCAATTTCTTTTCGGTTCTTACCTGTGAAAGTTATTTTATTTCTTGGTAAATTTACTGATTCATTGCGATGATGGTATGTTACAATTGCACAGGATGACATTTTGGAAAAAAACGGTAATTTCTTCTAATATTCGTGCGTCTTGACTCGTCTCACAGAGCGTAAACTGGTAGCCAGTGTATGCTCGTTGAGCTTACAGTTGTCGCACTTTAAACGCGGCTTGCCCTATTTCCTGTATTGGGAAATCTGTGGTTAGGACATTACAGGCTGAATCACCTGATTGTCCGAAAAGTATATGGTTCCGTGCTTGGCGGACACGTTAAGGCGTCAGTTCCCGCTACATTCTTAAGACAATAGTTGTTAACATTCAACAATCCGTATTAGACGAACGTAGTGGTTAATGACCCAATCTCTCTACAGCTATGCTGTGCGTGAAGGTTATGAGCCCTGCAATGGGTCATTATAGGCTGATAATAATGGACTAAATCTATTGCTCTATTACATATAAATGAATTTAGAGTGTCTGTTTGTTATATCGAAATAACAATATTTTTATGCATATGAATATTTATACGGTACATACGCCAAAATAACAATTTTAAAATGTTTGTCTGTCTGTTTGTTCCGGGTAATCTCTGAAACGGCTTTGCCGATTTGGTCGGGACTTTGTTTTGGTAGGTAGCTGATGTACTAAGGAAAAACATAACCTAATTTAATTTTAGAAAATACTTTTTATTTTAGAATAATAAAGCTATGTAAAAATAAATATATAACGCGGGTAACACCGCGGGGGCACAGCTAGTATTTTTAAATATAATACAAGGTATTGAAATATCGATATTAATGAATAACGGAAATTTAACTGTAACATTCGTGCATAATTAAGACGCAGAATATGCTCAGGTGACATTTGGCACGCCCACGTCGCATCGTATGGTAAACAGAGTGACCTTCCGACAGCACGGGTGACCTCTGAACTCCGTTGCACACGCGACGACACATGTCTCTTATGATATATAGTGAGCTACGACATGGAGCAACCCACAGTTTGCTATTCAACCGTTCATAATATTTTGACGACCCATTTGGTGTAATGGTAGAGACGTCATCTAATACACCAAGGGTTCCGGGTCTATCCCAGGGCAGTACAGACGTTTGTGTGCATGAACATGTATGTTGGTTTTGGTCTGGGTATTTTCTGTGTATAATATGTATGTATTCACAAAAAAAAAGTATATAAGTATCATCATCATCATCATCATTACAGCCTAATTATGTCCACTGCTGAACGAAGGCCTCACCTAATGATTTCCACGCGGACCGATCCCTTGCAGTTGACATCCATCTGCTACCCGCCACCTTAACCAGATCATCCGTCCATCTCGTTGGGGTCGGCCTACGCTTCGCTTTCCGTTACGTGGACGCCACTCGAGAACCTTTCCGCCCCCATCGGCCATCGGTTCTACGCACTATGTGCCCTGCCCACAGCCACTTCAACTTGCTAATCCTCTGGGCTATGTCTGTCACCCCAGTTCTCCTACGGATATCATCGTTTCGGATTTTATCGCGTAGGGAGACACCTAACATAGCCCTCTCCATAGCACGCTGAGCAACCTTGAGTCTATTCAAGAGGCCCTTAGTGAGCGACCACGTTTCGCTTCCGTATGTCATAACTGGCAACACACACTGGTCAAAGACCTGCGTCTTGAGACACTGAGGTATTTTGGACGAAAAGATCTTCCTTAACTTCCCGAACGCTGCCCATCCTAATTGGATTCGACGAGAAACCTCCTTCTCGAAGTATATAAGTATGATTATCCGTTATTGAGTACCCATACTACAGGCTTCACGATTAACTTGCGGTTAAATGGCGCTGTGTGAATGTCAGTGGATATTTATTTATTTAGCGGAAAATGATGCCTTTTATTACAGCAAATAGACATGGTTATATGTTAAGCAAAACCTGAATCTACGAGAGAGATACATACTACATATACAAAATCTGTTACTTCTGTTAGTATCCTTATATAACATATTCTCCCGTCTAATGTATATGGCAATATTTCTGACTAGGATAAAAAAAAACAAAATTCTTTGAACTAAATGTAAAGGCTGTCACTACGCAAGGGATAAAAATATTTGTAAACAGTCCACCGACAATTTAGATCTTATAAGGAAGACTGTGTGGGAGGTAACCATTTGCATTCATAACTACCTATACTATGATTCACTATACTTACAAATAACTGTTACAGCTAATTCATAGATCACTAAATTAGGTTTCAGCTATTACGTTTCATTAAAAAACAGCTTTTAATATCATTTGACTAAATCTGGAAATTGTATAAAAATAATTTAAACCTTTTATTTTATTCAACGACCCATGTAGTGTAATGTTTGAGACGTCGGCTATTACACCAAGGGTTCCAGGCCAAATCTCTGGGCAGTACAATGTATTGTGTGCATGAATATGTGTTATTTGTTTGGGTGTTATCTATGGATAGTTTGTATTTACAAACGTATACTACAACTATCCGTTGTTTAATACCCATTTTACATCTTGTCCCAAATTAGATGCTAAGTTTGCGACTAGATGGCTTGTGAATGTCAGTGAATATTTATTTTATGATCATTTTTATTGTTTTGTTACTTATTTTAAATGCGAACAAAATGATAAATGAATGAGTCAATATCTTACAATATATTTTATTGTGAAGAATAATTATAAAACAACAATGTTGCCAATTAAGGTACCTCAATCAGACATTAGTAATGCATTGCGATGGAACTTGTACGATATTTCAATGTGAAATATGTACAAGTTCAACTCTAAAACTTTGACCAAAATTTAGATAAATTTACTTAAGTAATTACAATTTTTAAATTACTACAACAGTATTTGTGTTGAATGAAATTTATCTAACAAAGCAAATGCTGATAAAATAAGAAAAGTGTACCCAACAGCTGTAGAAGCGGAATCAGTTTGGTTACCACCACCTCCTCCGTTGTCATCACCATCACTGCCTCCGCCTTCACCACCATTGCTGTCACCTCCATCACTGTCACCATCACCACTACCATCGTCTACGCCATTGCCATCGCCACTACCTATATTGATGTCACCATCAGTTCCCCCGCTACCATTCGTGTCACCACTGCCGGTTTCATTACCACCATTATTATTACTATCATTCCCGCCACTTTCTTCACCATTTCCATTACCACTTTGATCAGTGTTACCATCTTCTGTTCCATTAACATCACGTATATTTATTTTCCAATTACTTTGTGCATCCAAAAAGTGATGTTCGTAAATTTCATTCCAAAATGTCATCAATTCAGGGTGTGGATTCATTAAATCTATTTCTAAAGTACTATTAACTGCACCATTAATTTCACTCTCATCAAGTACTCTGATATAATGAGAATTCTGTGCGGTATATGGTTGCCATTCAACTTGAGATGTTTCACTGAATGGGTTACTGGAATTAAAATAAATTTAATTGGATGATATGTATTGGTAAAGTCAAAATAAATCAAACTACAGAAAGTTTGAGAGCCTAAATTAGGACAGAACTTAAATAAGGAACTATGGAACTCACCCATATTTGGCAAAATTAGTCCATCTTTCAATTAAAATATCGGCGACGGTTAGGTCTTTATCGGCTATGTCATCATTTTCCAAAATAATAGGTATTTCATAAAACAAATATGCTAGTTCTTCACTATGGGCTGCGCTGTCAACTTCAATCGGTCCAACAAATGGTTGGCCTAAAGTACCTTTGTAGGAGAATTGATATAAATACAAAGGCGAAGAAGAGCTTTTTGATCGTAGATTGACTTCTCTTAATGCTGAAACTAAAATCATTGTGTCTCCCTGATAGTGTATGAAGCTTTTTAAATTATCCTGAATAGAATTATTGGCAAAGTAGAAACTTCGTACATTAGCTGCTACTGTATTCATAACATCATCAGTCTGAAATTCCAGATCAGCTTGCAAAAAATCGGTAAATTTAGTATCCATTCTTTCTAGCCATTGTGATTCTATGACTTCTTCCGCTCTTATAGTACCTTCATAGTCTACAAAACCGGTAATGAATGGAATATCTAAAAAGTTTCCCTGGGATATAATTTCAAATGGTGTTTTTGCTAAGAATGCTGGTTCGGCTAACTCTTCTCTTTCTACACAAGGAGCAAATACCAAAGAGTTGTCACTTAAATCAAATTCATTAATTATTGCCATTAAAGCAGGTACACTGACTCTTGTGAATACCTCTGAAAGTTCTTCAATAGTATTGACGGTGTGGCCAAGCGCCTCTGCTACTTTTACTGCAGAGGCTAAGTTATCTCTACTCACAGCCCAAGGCGCTAAAGCATTCCCACTTTGAGTTATTGCTCCATGAACGAGGTCCTTTGACATAGGTGATAAGTTATCAAGTCGACCGCTGCAGCTCCACTTCCGTGACCAAATAAAGTGACATTGTTCGGATTACCCCCAAACCCGAAATATTTTCTTTGATCCAAGTCAAACCAGCGATTATGTCTTTAAGGCCAGCATTACCTGGGGCTATTTCAGTACCAAGGCAAAGAAAGCCAAAGATAGATTCTCTAAAATTTAGAGATACCACTATTACATCTTTTTCCACAAAGTGCTTGAAGGACAATTCATTTTCGTAAACTCTATCAAACTCCCTTCCTTTGACCCAGACCATGACTGGCAAACTGCTGGCTTCACCTAAAGAAGGTGTAAATATATTGCCACCAGGCAGTCTTCTGTTCCTTCGAAACCTACTCCAAGAGGGCGGACGCATTTTATATTTTTCGATCTGCAATAAAAGCGTCGGTGTAGGATGGAGGTGAGAGGTGCCTGAAAGCCAAAATGTAAAAAGTAATAAATCACTAAATATATACGTACTTATTATTACCAAGACGTGTATCGGAATATTTTAACAATTTCTTATTAAACTTGAATTTAATAAATAAGCAATAAAATTCAAAGATTGGAAATGTTTATTTTGATTATCAACATTTAGAAACCATTATGAATTATTTAGTTTAAATCATAATATAGAATATATTACGTATTGTTACCTTGAATCTGTGAGTGCCTGCGGTAGAGTCGGCATACGGTATACCATAAAACTCAAAATATTCCCCATCAGATGCAACAGATCCCACCACAGCACCCTGTGCTGTGCTCACCATGGGTAAAAAAGCAACATCATTACCCAAAACACTCCCTATTACGCATAATAGAATAATTGTAGAAAGAGACCACATGATGCTCGCAGGTTAGCATTTGCACTAAATGATCTAAATAATATGTCAAATGTGTCGATCATTGTATCGATAAGATTAGAGCAGATCTTTGTTTTCAGATCAGCAGAGTACAGATAATGTTTGTGTTATCATTACGCGTTGATAACGATCTATTTGACCGAATATTTCTATATAATATTGCTGCGGTAAATATTTGCGTATGTGCTGTAAGGAGGCCAGAACTTTTGAGGCTGGTAAATGAATTGCATTTTACACAATGTTAACATTTTTCTTATGACGCTTATTGACAAAATAAATTAAGATCTTGATCAGCATTTACGGGGCCCAAAGTACCTACATCGTATCAGAATTCAAATAACCATGCTGGAACAATGGACAAGGCTAACTGAAACACTCACTTGATCATCGGGGAGGATTTACAGACGTTGAGGATATTCTGCAGAGGATTGTACGAGGAATATGACTATAAAGCAAATGAGGGGCTTTTTAACTCATATGAAATGATTAACGAAGTAAATATAAACCGAACTCAATGATCAAATCAGTTTTATGTTTTGAGCCTAAACCCGAAACCAGGTCAATAACCCATTAAAGTTACTGTGCAGAAAAAAATGTGTCCCTTCAAAACCGTTGGTTTAGAGGTACCGCGCCCTTAGTTTTTGATATTCAATTTTGTGCCTCAACACTGTCGCTATAAGAGTGACTTTTTTGCTATTTTTTTCAGTGGTTCCCTTGGCGGGAGGAGGGTTCAAAATGTGCTCGACATATGCCGACACCCGCGCCGCTTTGTTTTCATGAGAATAACTGATTCATGGACCCTCGTAATGTCTGAAATATTTTCTTTTTATTCAGTTAATAAGCATTTCTGAATCATCGCTAATCGCTGTATTGTAATTTCTAACGATTATTATTTTTGCTTTAAGTAGCTTTACGTACATTTTCTAAAAGGGATTTTATTAGTACAAGTAAAGGTAATGAGCATTTTTAAAAACTTCCATTCAAATAAATATAACAGCTTAAATTGAAAACCTTTATCTTAAAAGACTTATGTAAAAAATAATAAGAGGTGTAAAATTATTTAAAATAGGTACCATTCTTATATCGTACAAAGGTACGTCGTAATAACAATATATTCAATCAAACATTTTAAAGAGAACACAAAATTAGATATTGTTATAGTACGAATAAACACAACATGGTTGTGTTTGATAGTAGGCTATTTTACCACCAATTTTTGAATGCGTTGATTCGAATACGAATAAAATATATTCAGGCAAAAGGAGTATTAAACTATTATTGTTATTATTAAAAAGAGACGCATGTTCGTGTGAACAAAATTCTTGACTGAAATGACGCTAATTTATCTTTTGAAATATGGTATTAAAAACAAATATTGGTACAAATAAATGTTAGAAAACGTCGCATTTCATCTAATTTCTGTTATCTATGGTCTCCCAGGCTGAAGATGCGATGGTCTCACATGTGGTACACCACGTGGGGCTTACGCAAAAAATGAGTTTAGTAATCAGCATACGTTTAAAATGACATAGAAATGAAAACCTAACATATCGACAATGTAATAAAGTAGAAATTTGCATACCCCGTTTTGGGTTATCTGTTCTTTTGACCGCAATAGCTTACCTTGTGGGAGACACCAATGGGACAGGCGAAAGGTTACATTATGCTTAGCACATTGTTCAATATGCATCTGAAACGTAGGATTTGTGACAAAAAACAAATGTAGGCCACACGGACTTCACGGCATTGCGTTATGTTTACTATTTTTTCAATAAGATTTCTTTAAAATTTACAGTTTGAGCTAAGGTTGGCGTGGTTTTCAGTCTAAAACAACCAAGTGTATAGTTTAGCAAAATTTTCGAAAAAAAAACGTGATGAGTTGCATATACCTAATGGAAAATCATTATTATATCATTTAAGCAATGGTTTGGTTGTTCATTAATAAAATTTTGCCTCTTCACGGCATTATGCTTAACAAAAAGATGATAGGTTTTACTTTATGATGGTTGATTCCTAATCCTGACAAATACTGCCACACAGTTTGACTCTGCTGAACAGCGATATAGTTTTCGTTAATATAAATTAATTCAATATGTTATATTAAATTATTGCATTACAGGTTAATAAGAGGCATAGTTTTGTTTCGCCGGTAAAGCCGTGAAAACAAAAATGTCCTATATTTAAAAAAATATAAATTAACATTACATTTTACTTGGAGTAAATAATTATAAACAGTCACATGCAATCAAATGCATACCTACGTATACAGTAGGTATCTCAAATTATTTTTGCTCTTGATAATATTATGACAAAAAAAAATAGCTACATTCTATAAAATTTGTATATACTTTTTAAATAGGTAGGTTTTGTTTTTGTAACCTCAACAGTATATTAAACATACGAGTATAGATGATATTAAATTACATTAAAGAATATGCGGTTTGATATGCCCTAATTTCATGTTCAATACTTTAGTTTACTTCAAACGAGGTAAATAGAATAACAAACTCTCGATAACTTCCTTGACTCCGGGCGTGATGTTGTTCTAATTAGTTTCTGCTTTTTATTATGAGTTGGCCAGAGGGCGCTATGGTCACGTATCCGTTAGTTTACAGCTTTGTTGTGCACCGCGATTGTTTTACCTAACGGAATAGGGCTACCATTAAATATCGGTAGAAGATTTTTTCAATAAATAAGTTAGGTGCCTTGTATTAAGACACTGATATAAGTCAAGTGATGAAATAAATAAGTGAATGCGAAATTTACAAATTAAAATAATAATTTATTAAAATTAACTAATGAATTAATATTTTTACATTGCATACAAAACAGAGATTAAAGTCTTGCAGCATGTAGACGGTAGACTCTAGTCAATCTTTGCATCCCCTCTCTCTCCCTCTTTTCTCTCTTTGCTATGTGACTAGTAGTAAACGCTGTAGTTCCTCTTCGACCTTCGGGCCATAATAAATAGTACATAATAATAGTCAAAGATGACATACTTTGAAAATTTAACTTCTGCAGCACATTTTTTTTTATAATCTTGTGACAAGAACGTCATGTTTAAAGTAAAAAAGAGTGCTCTACCAACCCCTTAAAGGGGAGAAGGACAAGAAAAATAGGAAGGATAAGGGGGATTAGGGTCTCCGGTTACCTCTCTCAGTAAAACGCAACGTTAGATGTGGTTTCGGTTTTATGCGAGGCCATGTTATCACTATAGTCGAGACGGTCCATTTGTACCCGGTCCACCTATTTCCTTGAAAAAAACAGACAGACATTTTTTTTATTATTTAGGTGTATGTTTCGTATCTGTTCCGTATGCATGTAGTAAAAAAAATCAATAACAAAAGACACTAAATTTTTATTATATGTATGTAAAGAATAGATGTACCTAGTATTAAGAAGTAACAGCCTACGATTGTCGAACGTGCTATGTAGTAGCGGAAAATGTTCATAAGCTCGTTCCCTATAACTACGGGTACTCACGCCACAGCTACATATTAAACGATTAACCTTTGGCAAGTATAAATATATGTGCAGTAAAGTACATCCTAACCGTTAATATGCAAAAAAAATCAGTATATAAATACAAAAAGTAAGGTTTTTAGCTGCAGCTACAATCTCCCCATAGCTATGCTGTACGGGAAGGCCTGTTCTCTGCAGTGGGCCGTTATTGGCATTGTGTCATCATGTGTCTCTTATATAAGTTAACTAAATATGAAAGATATATCAAATTGTGAAGAGCCATTTTGAGGTTGATACTGTTTTTTTTTTGTGTAAACAAACAGAAATTATTATACAGTTATATAAGTAAAGTGATGTTGATAAGTATTCCAAAATTTTGTTGCCAGCATCGTTTACCACGTAATAGCTATACAATATTGGCAATGAGGGAGAAAAACTGATCACCAACAAAACCCAAAAAAAAAATTATTACTTTTATATGACTGATATTTATAATAATTACTTGTTCTATTTATATAATATATATGAATTATTATTTGCTTCTTCTTTTCTATCAATCTGCTACTAACCTATCAATTAAAGGAGCTAAAAAGGTTTGCGGGTCTTACTTACAAAATATCGTGAAACACAAATAAAAGGTCCAAGTAACTTTTTTTAATTCTCTTTAAATCGGTCATTTATATAAACCATTCCAGAGATTCCCTGAACACCCCAAAGAACACAGATGAATAATTAATAATGAATAATTTATAGAATAAATATCTTTTAGAAGTACAATGTGCTTAAAGTGGTTAAATCGATTATTATTATGTGCTGAGACGTTCTCTTTCTATACATGATACATCACAAATACGATTTCTTGTTTATTTCTCACATTGACAGACTTCAGAAATGGAAAACATTAATTCGTTTGCGTTTCTTGTATTTATTTGTTCATAACATTATTTTTGTTTTGAACAAATGAAAAAATGAAAATTTGATATCAAATTGGTAACTTTACGGGGAAAAACTCGAGTACAACATATCTTAAAACAAAAATAGTCTGTAGGTGAATTAAATGAAGTTTCTTTTACGTTACCGTTATAATGTCATGCATGATCAAATAAATTATTAAAATTGGTTTTTATTCCTTACTACCTATTTTAATCATTATATATTTAGGTATCGTAATTTTACTACAATATTATATGAAAACTTACCAATAATGAAATTTGATAAGGATTGAACTAACTGATATATCATTGACTGCTGGTAGAGTCTTCGCTACGCATTGGACTTCACTAAGTTGTAGAAAAAGAACTTCTTTTTATGTTACGTAGTGATCAAGACGGTCAGAACGCTGACATGATGGTAAGTGATATGCCTGACCATACAATAACTTATATACAGTTTTGATTCTCCATCAACACTGCACTGCGCCCATCACCCAAGACAACAGACGTTAAGTCCCTTATACCCGGTATTTCACTGGCTACAGTGCTCTCATCTCGAAACACAAAAGTGCATAGCACTCTTAGTTGATGGCACAACATCTGGCACTAAAGTGGGACCTACCTAGAGGACAAGTAAATAGTAATAAAGCTCACGCCTTGCTCCCAAAGGGGTGGACATAGATGATAGAACGCCGATTTGCTTGATCCTGATATACTTTTCTAGCTTCCTTGACAGCCGTCAATCTTTTCATACCTTCTTATTTATTCGACCTGTTTAGGACCCCAACCTCCTCAAGGATTTGGTTAAAATAATACCTTTTGGGTCGTCCCCGCTTCGTGTATGCTTCCACATTCGCATAATGAATCTACTTTGCTATTCTACTTTGATTTTTGCTCTCTAAATGTTCATACCATCTTAGCATGCCTATTTTCTTATAGTAAAAGAAATTGTATAATACATGCTCGGACATGTAACAGAAATACTCATGTTGATAAACACTTTCAAACATTTAACCATCTTCTATAGATAACGCCTTAGAAAATCTATAAGCTAGTATTTCAATACTCGAAGCAACAATAACAGAAATCGTTCTGTCATGCTCTCACATGAATTTCAAAAGGCGCCTTGCAGAGCAGACTGCAGTAATATTCAGTGCATCGATTTCAGTCCATTAAACCACCGTGTAAATCCCGCGCGTGCGCCGAGGGGAGCGCGCCCAAAATAGACACGCCGTGAAAGCTGCGCGCGCTCATTTATTTGGTAGGCGCTGGATTGCTTAGGGACGCTGCAAACTACGTTTTATTAAAGAGATAAAGCTACATTTAATTTTTCATGGAATCGATATGCCGTGAAGTTTGTCTGTAATCACGACCCTATAGTTTGCTTAAAAAAAGGCAGAGTCGGTACGGTTGGGAGCCGCCTGCGCTCACCACTTGCCCCGTGAAACTGTCAAGGCCATATGCGGCCAACAATTTAGATTCAGGTGGATTTTCGTATTACAGAGACATTGTTGCTGTTACGTCTTAAAGTTGCGAGAATTATAACCGAGATTGAAAGGAGGAGCCCGTGACCAATCAAAACATTTATTGGTCATTAGACGGCGATTGCATGTTGATAAACAGACAGCTGCGGCTTTAGAGGATCAGTTGAAGACCTTTGGTCTTTAATGATAATTACTTATCAATACAATTATGTAAAAAGTATTAATCCGTGATATGCTAACAAAACAACCGAAAAAAGTGTTCCGAATGCAGCGACAGCACCTATACACATATTTCCAATTAGCATTCATTTACCTAAACAAGGAGCCTACAACTGTTCTCTTTGGCGGTTCGTTTCGAGGCACGGGTGGCGCATCTACCTTTATATACCTATACAAAATATCATTGCCTCAATATAAGCTTAGCTCAATCACTTTCTAATAATGGTGACAGTTTTTAAAGGTTTGGCTAGAATAAGAGACTGTATTTACCTGAAATATAGTGCTAGCAAGCAGCTCACAGCCAATAATATATACTTGTGTATATATTTAAGACTAGCAAGCAGCTCACAGCCAATAATATATACCTTGCGGGTTGTTTAATTACTGTTAGATTATTACACAATAGACCTTTTGGTTGCCTAAAGAACGTGTGTACAGGGCTTTAAGCGAATGCGCTTACGAAGAAATGTTGCTAGGTGTGAAATATTGTGATTGATGTAGCGCAGTTTATGCACTTTTGTTTATTGAAAATGCAATTAATGATAATGTACATCGCTTCAAAATACTTACTATCACGAGTATCAACATTACCGCCCAAGGTGAGATCTGACCTCCCTTGAAGTCTATTACCAAGAACGGTTTTCAGACAATCCATCGCCTGGTCCAATGCCATTTGATCTAAAGGAAAGAAGAAGATGCTTACAAACGAGATTTCCGGCATTAGCAGCCATTGTAGTGACTTTTTTAATATTTTTTTTATGAGAAAAGTTTACTAAAAGGAAACAATATATTTCTCTAAGGTAACTTACTGCCAATTACAAAACCTTCACAAGTATGTTATCATACTGCTGCCATTATTATATTACAATAATGCATTTACGACTACACTCCAAACAATACTCAGACCACAGAAAAGTATAAACAAAAACACAGATTGACATGCATGTCACAGCTGAATCTAGTGCTCAATAAAATAAAAGAAAAAACTTTAGTATAACATTACATTAATAGGGGAGCAAAATAGCAAGAGAGACACCATATCAAAGTGTTCATCTACGCCTAAGTAAGTAAGTTGCTTACCTTTAAGGAAGGCATACGCTTTTCTGTAAGTCTCCTGTCTGTTAAGAAATAACAACAAGTTCGACCTGTCTCTTTTGTCATACCTAAACACGCTGGGTCGCTTTTATTCTGCACATACTAGGTGCCTAGTTTATCCTTTTCCTATCTTACACCAGCCCGTAGAACAATCTCGACGAAGCTGAACAAATTGACGTCCCACGACTGATAAGCTGTTAAGATATCCAGCGGTCGATAGCGAAACCGTTCATTGAAAGAAAAGCAGAGATTTAGTAGCTCATCATGAACTGCGCTCAAAAAAAAGAAATCAGGTGATCACATTTGTTTTAATGTCTACAAGTTGCTATTATAATCATATCCGTCATTAATTTAGCCATAGCTTCATAGATGATTAAACAAATATTGTTGCTTAGTACTTAGCTACCAAGACTGACCAGACAGTGTCCACTGACTAAATATGGTTTGAAACATTAGTGTCTCTAAATATTTCCGTACAGTCAAGAGTTGGTCCCTCTACGACCACATTTAGAGGTTTCAGGCTGTTCGTTGGCTAGAATCTCAGGTTTCGTTCAGTCGTATGTCTCACAGGCTCGTTAGTTGACTCAAGTCGCGAAAGGTCTCTCTGTTGAACCTGTCGCAGTCTACTGCTGAACATAGGTCTCCCCCATCTTGCGCCAGATATCACGGCCGCTTTCCTCATCCAGCTCCACCAGCGACCTTCGCAATTCGTCAAGTCGCGAAAGGTCTATAACTTAAAATCTCAAAATTTTAATAATTGCGTCTCAATTGATAAAGTCCTAGATTAATAACATAAACGAGGGAAAGTTGAAAACTTTTGATTAAACTTTTAGTCCGTAGGATTACGCAATCTAGCTTTATGTTTAATTTTGGTGTCCTTAGTGCATTTGTATTATTTTTATTAAATAAACCACAATTGACTAGGGTGCTTAAAATTTTAATATTCAAATTTGATTATTAGTTTGACGTTATTAATGAAAACACATTTGCTCTGCTTTGTATTTTATTCAGGTTAAATATTTCAGAGAAGAAAAGAACAATTTGTACGTATATTATTTTTTAAATTTTGTTTCAATTAATTCTAAGAAGGGCTTTCTGTCTCTGATTTGTAAGATGAATCCCGATCGTCTTATCACAGATACAAGGATTCTCAGAATCATACGTTTTTGTCAAAGTTTCGGTTTCTCTTGCTAAGTGAAATATTTAGATTCACAAAACAAAGGTATTTAGTACAAGCCTACAAGTTGCGGAGACTGAACTTTATAAATACAATACCGTTGGTAAGTTTTGTATGAATGAAAATTGATGGTTGAATAATCACGATAAGGTAAAATCAGCCGGTTAATCTATTGCCGTTCAACAAAGGATGATAAATTATATAAATCGATTGCCAATAGGTAAGTTTGGGTAAAGTAAACCGAATTTCTCGAACTTTCTGATAGGTGAACCGGGGAAACAAAAGGAATATTTGATTGATTCAATGATTAAGAAACCACTTTAAACATAGATTTACTGAATACGCAATATCACCACAACTGAACATAAATTTTACATATTTGGCTAACGAAGGTTATCTAAAGTTTGATCGAAGAGAGCCATAGCAATTATTGATCAATTTTATCAGTGGCAGATTATCTAAACTAACATTTATCTCAAATCTTATTAAATCTGACAGTAAACATTCGTCAAAGTATCGTTATATTTGAGAGAGGCTACCAGAGGCCTAAATTTCCGTTCCGAAAACTCCCCATTTTAATTTATTTTCTCATTTTTATCTGGTTGGAAATACACTTGTTGCGCAGGCAACCGTCAGCTTAACGTCCTGCTCGTTTCATAATCATAAGCTTATACTGTCCAACTAAATAGCTTCTAAAACAAACACGATGTCTTCCACGATAGTCTGCCCGCGTTCAGGCATAAATTGCTGAAGTATCTCGAAGAGACATGATCTTGCCACTTATATTGCCTAGTGCTTAGTACCTTCGTCTCAAAAGCCCAAAATTGCCTGCACATTACCAATGATAACTAATTTTTAATATTTATCATTTTATTTATTATTTTTATTGTGTTTGTTTCTTCGGCCTACTTTACCGGCTATCAGATATGGTTTTATAAATTTATTATCATCCAAAAATGATTATTAAATATTTGATTATATGACTTTATTTATATAAGATTATTGCATCTTATGTACTATTTTATACGTTTATTTTTATTTAATATGCCACTCACCCAAAGGCTCTATCATAATACCAGCGCTTCCACGCATATATTTATGCCGTGGAAGAACACGCTGAGATAGGACCTAATTCGATTTCACAACAACATACTGTATTCTATCGTTTATTTCTAATTTTATGTTTATCCTTTGATTGTCCTGATGTTCTTGTCTTTGTAAATATTGTATTTATGTTGCGTTTTCCAATAAACGTTTTTCTTTCTTTCTTTACCTTGTACTTTTTCTTTTAATAAGGATGGATGGAGAGGTGCAGGTTCAAGTCCCGCCACGTAAGTACGTAATGTATTTTCGAAATTATATGTTCGTTTATCCGACGCACTTACCGTGATCGAAACATCGTGAGGAAACCTGCACACGATTGCAAAGAGATTCAAAGGGTGTGCGTGAAGTCGGCCAATCCGCACTGGGCCCGCGTGAACCGCGTGAAATGATGATGATCTGATGACCGACCATTCCAATAGCCTGCTTATAATATATGGGCATCTTAAACAAGCTTCTTGTAAATATGATTTGAATACATTGCATCGAATTTTGAGATTTTAACAGCAAACTATTACCAAAATGGTGCGGAAAGTAACTTTGAACGAAGTAAATTGGGCAAATAAGTCGTTAAGCTTTCCACAGCGGATAACCTAATTGCCTTATTGAATTCTGATATGCAACAGTTGTTTGGCTGCAATCCGAGATTGCTTGGGAAATGATTTAAATATTAATCTTAATGATCTTATTCAACTATTTATTAGGTAATTGAATAACTATATGGGAGAAATTATTATTATTTGGGATTTTAGGGTTATTCATCGTTACTGTCTCACGTACTAGTGTATTAAACTCGTGCCTACTATTAAATTAAATAAGTCTTTATCTAATATTTGGCAATTTCTTACCAAAACAATAATGACAACATTTAGTCATGAAATGACATGTCAGCTCCATCGAATCGTAACCTTTGACCGCCAGTAACGCCTTAATGCGCTAGGCACAATAGATTCTCTATTGTGTCTGGATTCCAGCGTTTAATGGGTTAATCTATTTACATTATATATATGTTATTTATATCAAATAGGATAGTCATTTATTGGACGAGTAAGTTGAGAGAGTCGGTCACGCACATATTTCGCTAAAGCCCCACGACAGGCGAGTTCTGGAGTAGAGGCCGCTCATTGCAAAAGGTCACTGGTGGAGGCTGGGAGAGGAAAGCGGAGGACTGAGATATCTAGCACAAAGGTGTCAAAGTTTTGAACCCATTGAACACCAGGAATCCAGACACAATAGAAAATCTATTATTTGACGCCTTGAAGCGTCATTGTCAAAGGGTTAAACATCTTTATGGCTTCTGACGTAGAAGACTATCGCCTTATCGACAGTCGGGATTGTCGCGACTAACAGCTCAATGTGTCCTCAGAAGCATGTTTATTTTTTAGGAAATTGAGCTTAGGTACTGTGTAACTATTGACAAAATCGCGCAATAGACTTTTGGTATTTATTTTCCCCATGAGGTTCCATTCCGGTAGTTTCCATCATCCGCAATAAAATACCAAACCTAATTTTTATCGCACCTTATTTTATATGTAGTTTCATTGATAACTTTTGTTTATTTGCAATATTGTATTTTTAAATACACTGAAACCAATAAATATAAGGTCAATTGATGAAAGTGAGTAATGACGTCAGATAATATCACTAATCTCATACAAAATATATGGAAACCTTTCTTTCCGACAGTTCAAGAAGTACGTCATCATCATCATCATCAGCTCATTAAACGTCCCCACCGAGGGGCACGAGCCTACCCGTATAGGGTGATTAGGCCTTAGTCGTCCACGCGGGCCCAGTACGGATTGGACGACTTCACACACAACCTTCGAATCTCTTCGCAGGCGTGCATAAAAGTTCCTCACGATGTTTTCCTTCACCGTAAGAGCGTCGGATAACGTACATATATTTCAAATTCGAAAACACATTGGTACGTGTCGGGATTTGAACCTCAGCCCTCCCGGTAGGAAGGCGACAGTCCAAACCATTGAGCCACCGACGCTGTACGTCGACGTTTAGTGATATCAGCTACTGGATTCAATACCTCCGAATCTAGCATCAATATAATCACAATAGACAGACAACTACACTTATAAAGTGAGGCGGTTATCAATAAGCTGTTAATTTTTCAATATCACGTTTTTATTATTGAACAAAAAACGCACACACACGTAAACATGAATTCTCGGTACATAGAGTCTTCGTCATTAGAAGTGAGTTGTAAACAAAACCCGCCGTGCCCGGGGGAACGACAGCTGTCTCCAAGCCTCAATCTTCGACCATTAAACACCCACGATGGTTTTCAATAACAATATTACTTAAAACAAACTAAAATGAACTCTAAAACTAACGACATACAGTCACAATCCGCAAGAAAATCATAGCAACGTCTTTGATTTTTTGTAAAAAAATTCGCACAAGAAAACCGACTCTACTTGTGTAGCATGAGGTTGGTTTTAGAAAATATTAGAAACTGATATCTTAGGAAATTGTATCGACTATATAAACGATACAGAAAGTGATTAAAGGATAGAATCTCCACTTGTTGATTGTGATTGCTCCACTGCTTCAAAAGATTAGAAGGGATGGAGAGTAAAATTTATTTCATTTACAATCGGAAATTGAAGAAAAAAAAATCTGTAAGCATTAGGTACATTCAAAACCAACAATTGTATGAAAACATTTAAAGTAATTTTAATTTATACAAATACTTTACTTCTCCTCTAGTAATTACCCATGTAAGAATAATATTTTCGTGGGCATGTAATATAACACATAAGTAGTACATTGTGTCTCTACATCTACAACAAAACAAACCACACAACTTTTTGTAACTGTTTATTCGAACGAAATTTATAATTAATGCTGATAAAGTTCTAGAAAAAATACCTAAAAGAAATAAGCAAACACCTTTTTATATTTGCTATGTTA
The DNA here is from genome assembly GCA_019425675.1 of Leucinodes orbonalis. Lineage (NCBI taxonomy): Eukaryota > Metazoa > Arthropoda > Insecta > Lepidoptera > Crambidae > Leucinodes > Leucinodes orbonalis. Next base: position 180,866 of record PQWD01003106.1, on the reverse strand, counting down.
AGGACGTAACAGTGTACTGAAAAGATATAGGTACCTACATAATTTTTTTAACTTGGTTTATTATGGCAGTATTAATAATGATTTAGGTGAAAAACACCTTTCAGCTGAATTACTTTTCTAAACAGATTTAGAGCATCACTCCTCTTTAACATTGATACGTTGACTGACAGATATAAACTCTACTGTTGACCATATTTTACATGAATATAACAGTCATTATATTGTATTTTATATCTTTCGCTCCTCGAATCGGTGACTCCGTCCTTATTACGATGTGTGTTAACCTTTTTTGGCAACCACCCAACACATTATGACGCGGAGTGTAAAATTTCCGGAAAACATTTTCCGTTCAGACTGGCTTCTGAGTGACTTTGATTTACAAACAAGAAAGAATTTGAACTAATGATATTCCTCCGGAATAAATCTTTTGCATTTCTATTACATATACAGTTCCTTGATTTTCATCGGCCGCCCGGCAAGCATACGCCCAAGCTGAAGAAAGCTCTGTAGGGCGGGCGACTTCCTCGACACTAGCGCCTCTACCGGTGGACGGGAAGTACTACTCGCCGCCAGTCGATTGGTAGGTGCGCGTGACGTCACGCTGCATCCGACCAATAGGGGGGAGCGCGCTCGCGCCCGGCCGCAGTCCTCGTCGCTGCGCCTTCGTATGAACCGTGTGTCGCTGCCGGTCTCCCCCCGCACCCCGCGACCAGCCGTATCGCCCGCATTCTAGTTGTGGGTGTCGCTCTGTGCAGTACTCGCGTGTGCCGCCGAACTCAGTGCGCCGTTTGTGAGTGCTTAAGTTCCCGCTCGAGTGTCAGTGTGACGGAGAACCCGGTACCCCGCCGCGGAGGATGTTAACAGCGCACGGTGAGTGATCCTATCGAGTCGACGGACGCTTATCTCGTGACGGCGCCACGTGAACGCGCTCTATTTATAAAATGTAAACATGCCGCTAATTTGATTTGAGATATTATTTTGCTTGTTAAAAGCAAGAGTACGCTACCGAACCCGTTCCAAAGTCGCAGTCGCAAATTAACAATAAAGACTCAGGACGCGGTGCAAGATTGTTGAGTTCCTGTAATACGGACGTACTAATACCGCAGACTTGACTTTGTGGATAGCACAGCAGAATTGGTCGTTTGTCTCTATTGTCAAGTGGATGTTCTGCGGATAGCCTTGGATTGGTTCAGGGCTGACGATAGCGCGATAACGTGACCTTGAGGCGAAGTCTCGCGAATGCCGGCCGGCACTGGAGCGCGCGAGCTTGCGGAAAATGTCCAGACAAACAACGATAATAATGTCGCAAATACAATGATAATGCTGCTAGCTAGAGGCCGATTTAAAGGATCGAACAAGAATTTATTGCGCCCCGATACGCTTGGAGCCTTATTAATATTTGATGAGGTATTCAAATTGGAATCTTACAAGACAATAGCAAGCAAAGATATAGGATATATTGAATAAAAACAGATCAGCCTAGGAGTTTTGGATGCGTTTCAATTAAGAACAAGTGATACTGTGTTTGTGACTAATGAAACAATTCAATGAGTAATTCAAGTGGTCATAAACAGGAATGATCTTGGCAAACATTGTTATAACACAAATATGTATAAGGAAACCCAAGGCTTAAGTTATACGAATAATACACTTATGGAATGCTTGATGGTAAATGTAGAACAAGCAAATCATAAAATCTTGCAATTTCCATGGCACCATTTGCCATTGCAAACTTTGCATTTTTTCTGCTAGTCGTTCGAGTCCGGTTAAGATACCTCGATACGGTCAGGTTCGAAATGTTGGTCCCACGCCTCGTTCCACATACTGAGTTGTTTTTTGCAATCAGAGCGGTCAGTGGGGCTGACACCAATATGCAATTTATTACAAACGAGTTCAAGAATCAATGGATGAAGACTGAATATTATATCACTATCCCCTTTACTTTTATAGCTAAATGTTTTGAATAAAATTCTACATTATCAAAAGCATCAAAACAGCTTCTAAAACCAAGGTCATTCAAATAAAAAATGTGTAAGAAGCAAAAACAAAAACTACAAAATTTAATAAGATTTGGGATTCTCATTCGCACTTACGCACAGTTGAATGTTGAAAGAGCGGTCGCCATATGTGTGTATGTAATGCTTGCTCTTTCTTGAGCGTTTGTTTGTTATGCGTGCGAGTGGGATGAAGATAATTTGCAGCGCCTGAGCGAACCGGCCATGCGAGATGCTCAGTCGTATCATAAATATTAATCAGGCGGTGGTGTCAACAGCCACCGCGTAACGTGACACCGGCGCGATCCGCTGCTAGCCTGGTACTCAACTCAGTGTAGTAGTCAGACAAATCTTTATTGCACACAACGCGACACTGAACTTTGGTTGGGATACAGCAATTCACTTATTATGAACACAGACTTTCTAGACACGCCGTTTTATAATGAAGATATTGATGATATCTATAATGTTTAAGAAAATCATTATGCAAATCACGAGAAGCAATTGAAAAAAATGTTTCTTATACACACTGTAGCTATTACAACAAGCTCTTTCATATTGATAATGTTATCGTTTGCATATCCGTTTGTGCTTACGCATTCAGCCATGACCTGCCCTACGACTCTCTGTCTGTGATTGGAAATGCACTTCAGTTTTATGGTGATTTGCTTCATCCCACCTTGCTTCACCTACTTATAAATAATCATGTTCGTGCGATTGCAAAAATACATCTGAACTTCTTGTTATATGTATTTTACATATGACTGTTTTATAATTGCTGTAAAATATACACATTAACTAAATAGTAGCACTAATTCTTTAAGATAATGACATTCTCAGATGCAAATCAATTATCGAAAACAAGTCTTGCAGCGTAAGTCATTATTACTATGGTACAAATAGCTGTTTTCTGAACTATTAAATTACCTTTCGCAAATTAAATAAGGTATGAATTCAATGATCTAAATTATTCGAAAAGGTTCGACATTAATTCCTAACACAGGCGACCTTCGTTTTATATAAAATCACGGAACAGGTTCCACAGACGTTGCAAAACAGCAAAAACTGGTCATCTCAAAATTCTAACGTAAATTTAATTTAATTGAGAAGAAGTAACGTTAAACGACATAAAAGCACAGTCTTAAGTAATGAAGTCTAAGTTATCTATCATCTACTTGTCTTAATATGAAATTCGCTGTAACTTGGTCTAGTTCTCTGCTTTTCTCCTAATCATACTTGAACTTTTCTTATTTCCCAAATTTTTATGTTACGCTTTTATTGAAGCTGACATAGGGTTAATATTGGACATCTGGCCATTAAAATTATAAATCCCAATTTTGAGATTTGTGGTTGAAGTTCCAAAGCAAGTCCTTCTTAATTTTTGTATCCCATTACCCACTAATGTTTAACACAGTCCAGACAACTTGAGTTGTGCTTCTTAAGCATTTTTGTACAGTTCTGAGTAAGTGTTGAGTCTGACTATGTTATTTTGTACATAAAAGATTTATTTTAATTAATATTTTCCATTTGGCAGTACATATCACTATAATATACCAATAAATAGACATATACTTACTTAATCCAAAACAGCGTGGTGCAAAAAAAGTTTGACGGCATATGACTGATGATATTACATTTAAGATAACCATGGCCGCTGAACATCGTCTCGAGAATGATATAAGTACGAATGTACTTAAAATGTAATTAAAAACCAGTTACCACTGCAATAGCGCGGGTTAGGGATAATAAAGGTTTAATTGCACGGGTTCTGGACTAATAAACTAGTGTGGTATGGTAAAATTATTTTAAAAACATTCATATTTCAGCTTAAAAAAATGTATGTTTTAACACAAGGGATTTTTTAGAGGATAGGACAGACCTATTAAAAGTAAAATTATAACAACTATTCTTCTAGAGCCAGGATAATTGAGCTGGCTTTTATTATTGATGTAAAGCAAAGAACGCAAATTGAAAACACATTTAATCAGGTGTTATCATTGAATAAGATGTACTACATTTAACATTTAATGGATGATGAAACTAAAAAGTCATTAATTGTTGATGAAAAACGTATACGGGACAATCGTTAATGTGTACGTGGCAATATCTATACTTCATTTTTAAAAAGACAGCCATTTTGTCTCAAATATGAATGTTTTCACACGAGAATATATTGAAGTAAATTTAAATAACGAATGAGCTTATGAGAAACATTGCGCAGATCAAGATGAGCCGATCGCTTTTTGCTCGCGGTCGATGCGTGTGCGCCCATCTGCGTGGAACCTGCACTCGTGAGAGTATAATAAGTATTTTTTTGTTTAAGTGTGTGTGCCGACCGACGCCTCAAGATAATATGGTTGCTTTTCTGTCTTCTTCAATAATATTTTTAAGTTGGTTATCAATTTCATTCTAGATGTATACATTTTATAATATTTATAAAAATATAAATCGTTTTCTTGCTTGTTTTGCTTAATATTGTAAATGTGATTTTCTTTCTTGAAAAGAACGACAATAATGATAAAACCCCATTTGCGCGTCCGTTTGCTTACTCCTTTAATGAATTCATATCAGTAAAGTATACAATGACTTAGATTCGTCCTCGATATCAGATGCTTATCATTTAATCTTAATTTATTTGATATATGGCGGACATAGAGTCTGATTTGCAAATCAATCCAGAATTAAAACTTAGCTCTAGATAAAAAAAAACCATTAAAATCCATTGACATTTGTAGCCAACCATCAATCTATTAGTACAACTCGGCTAGTAATCACTACTGTGTGAAAATGGTCTTTACAAAACTCACATTTAATTCACCTTTATTAAGGAAAACATAAAGTTTAAATCTATATGAGTAAAACCGCGAAGTTACGACTGTTCTTTGTCGAGCCGTTTGTTATGAGAGTCACGAGTTGTTACGTAATTTGAACAATCTCGCTGACTTCTTTACAATACTACAGTACTAGTAATAGCTTTTATACATATATTTAATTTCGATTCGTAGTAATGTTCAAATAATCTATCAATACGCTAAAGAAAAATATATAATTATATTAGTAATTAAAATATTGGAACGACAAGTAGCGTTATATAACAGTTCCAAAAAGCGTAAATTGGTTTATAGCTTAATATTAGACGTTCATTAATTTTTATGTACAATGTACAAAGCATAAATAGAGGAAACATCTAAAGAAAAATCAGTCACTATATTTTGTATTTTATGTACATAATTATCTCTTTTATAAAGCTAAAATATTATGGCTAGAACTTTTAGTATTAAGATAATCCGTATCTGTTCTTTTTTTAGTTTGCGTAGGATACTTCAAGGCATGATTCTAGGTCCAATATATATATTAATAGTAATTTAGATCATAACCTTCTAATAAACGCTCTCAAATCCGCCGTTCCTATAAGATTTCTTTCTTTTAGGAAATCAATAGAAGAGCTGAGTGAACATTGACACATTTATGTGATAGATCACTCTTGGAACTAAAAATCTTCCTGCTGCGATCCCTCCGTGGCGCAGTACGCACCGTGATGGATGAGCTCTTATCACGACTGATAACCTTCTAGCGTCCCCCCGCAGCAAGGAGATGTATTCTGCGAAAGTGCGTCTATTCTTATCTGACAATTTTTTTTCTGGTTGTACTTTGAGAAGTCTGTAAATTTTAACACGTGGTAGCGATGTTGACAGCATAAATAAAATTAATTTATTCTTAATGACTCAAAACAGGAAAGGGGAAACAAATTAGGCGCAATATTGGAAAGAATTTTAATACGCCACATTTTTCAACTACAACATTTGAGAATATATATTATAAAATGCATCTATAGGTTTTTTGGGAAGATTTCTGTGTTATATTTTTTCAATTCCACTTATATTTGCTCGTGACCTAAAAACGTACATGATTTTTGTCATGGGATATCTTGTATATATTAATGTTGAAATATTTTAATATGTATTACTTTATTAAAAATTTACTAAAAGTAAAAGAATTTAAGTATGTATTAGGTACACTGCTGAAATATTTATTTAAATTTGAACCATAGATTCTTACATTTTCAGATTCTCGGCTTTTTCTCTAATATTTTTTATTTAAAAATATAGGATTGCATATCAGAAAAAATCTGTAAGACAAGAAGATAATAGATGTGATATTTTATTTACTCCTTATGACAGTAGAAATAATTATAAAAATTATACCTATAACCGAAACTAAAAAAGGGCATTTGTTTTCATATTTACTACTACGACGACGAGGTACTACGACATAATGGATTAAGTATTCAATATTTTTGGATTACAGCAATCGTTTTTTGTAAAATAACACTAAAACGGTCCAAAACCGCGCTACACTGCACGTTCTACGCTGCGAAGGTTAATCGCTTTGATAACCTCGCAGTTTGTCGACTTGTTACTTTTCGTGTTTTTTACGAGATGTTTCCTAGCTGTGCAAACACGTGTGACGACTATTGTATGTACCGACTAAGTCTACTAGCAGGTAATTAGCATCATAATATTACCCTGTAGACTTATATTAATTTCTATAATATATACAACAAAAAAATCTGCATTTGTCACCTATTTGCTAAGCATAATCAGACGATTTTTTAAACGCTTACATTTAGCAACAACTTACAGTTGTAAGTAATAGCAGATAAAATAAATATACTCAAGTAAATGAGGTATAGAGTTAAAAGTTGAAATTCAATTGTTATATATGTAATTATGTTTTGTAAGTTCTAGTAACATAACCATTACGACACTATAGTACGTTATAGTACGTTCTACCAAATAGGATCTTTCAATACCAATTATTTTTGAATTAAACTGTTCAAGAATATTTTGGGATTTATACACCTTGAACAAATTAAAAAAATGGATAAACATGATAGTCACTTTCAATTGCTTCCATTGACTCTTTAGTCCAATTAATTGAGAATGTCCAATCACTCGAATGGCGATTTTGTAAAATAATGTTTGTGATAAGGTCAGTGCGAGGCCATTTGAAAGTCCTTTTTACAGTTGGTTAAATATCGATCAACCGTCTATAGTTCTGATTTGTATTGAAATGTAATCCGTACCAGTTGACGGGTCGCATAATTTTGAACGTGGAACTTTCCAGCCATAGACGTTCCATACACAAGTTTTAAAATCCGTAACAGCTCGTAAACACTTTTCATAGATACCCGTATAAGATAATAAATTGAATCAATAAAAACATCACCGCAACGGTATACAACTATTTGCAAAGTGTTTACATAAATGCTATTATTACGGTTGCAGTATAAAGTAGCGGATTGTCGTATTTCTTTGCAGTGCACGGCCTTTGACGGGCGTTCAGTCTGCTATATGACGTAATGCGATAGCAAAACAGTAAATATTTGATATAGCGCCATTAGCCACGACACGCGATAACACCCAAGTTCACTAATGAATACGGGCCACAAAGATAGTGTTTGAGCAAATACCTAGTGCGGTGCTGATATGAGTAAGTGTACTTATCTTTGCAACTTACACGCGGAGACTCGCGTGAGTCGGAATGGCATTCAGATCTGATGTTCAAATTGTGTTGCATATATGCTTGCCAATATTATGCAAAGTTAAAATGCAGTTTCTTTACAATCCAGCACTAGAAGACAATTCGAGCGCTTACATTTAGATTAAGAGTCATCTTGCTCGTCACTTACCCAGTAAAACTGGGTAGTCTATGAAAAAGTCCATAAGAAAGGGCTTCTAAAGAAATAATTTTTAATGAGCGTTTTGCAGATACAATTCCATCTCAAAGGGTCATGCAAAACTATAGAATTGTGGTGGAGTTAATTTAATTTTGTCCAAAAATGATTGGGCCTTCCCGTCTGTTGGCAACTTTGACGGATTCAAATTTAATTATTTTACGATATCATAGTTTATTATGAAGATTCACCCTAATTAAGAAACTTTCAAAGTTTTTTGTATTAATCCAAGTATTTCTCCGCATAAAAATGTGTTTTGTTTTTTTTTCTAAGTTTATATAGCAGTCTTGTGAGCGTACCATTTAAAACACAGTATTCGCTGATAATTATGTAACTGCTCCAGGATATGCAGGAATTTTCTAAGGTCATAAGTAAATATTTGCAAATACTGATAATATGACCCTGCATTGTGTTCATTACCTTGTTATGAAATATGATGCTTCTATAATTGAAACAATCAGTATTTCTATGCTTTGGTTTCAAATCATCCTTCCTTTATTGTCGTTTCAAATGTAAGTATCATTTAAGTTGTATTATTTATTTGTGAATGAATGTCAAACAAGGTAAATGTTTATACTTTTACTGTAATTGCTTAAATTGAAATGTGACCTTAAAAACTATTTTGAATTGATTAACCTAAAAAGTTAAATATATAAAAATAATATTCATTAATTTAAATAAGTATCTCTCTTTCGCTCCAATTCTTTCTAATTTTGCACCAAATAGGTATTGCAGTCTTCTACTTTCATCATATCCGCGATATTTCGCAAGTCCCTCCAGCATCGGACTAGACAGCATTATACGCTTGCAAAAAATCGGTGTACACTCCAAAATTTTAACTTCGATTTGCTGATTCGCAGGGCTATATATAATAGATCAGTGATACATAAACTGACGAAGCTCTTGGCAGCATGATAATAAGATTCGTTTTTGAATGCGAATATACAAAAATATGTTATTAATGATGCGTAAAATGTGGTAAAAACAAATTAAAACTCGTGTCAGGTTTCCCGCGTGTAATCCGAAATCTTTACCGACCCCCACCCACTATTTCGATGAATGAACGCCTCGGGTGTTTTCGGAGTTTCTCGGTCCTTTCCGTCCAAGGTCAGGGGGTGGACCGACCCCATTTCCAGGGGATCGATGGTAGCGCCCTAGTAACACCCCAAAATTTGGCTGTTCAGCTGTATTCCACCGTTTTCAATGTCAAGTGATTCATAAGCAATAGGGAAAGCACCGATTACCATGGATACGTGAAAACATATATCGCAATGTCGAAATTCCTTGAAGGTATGAGATGGCGATGTGATATTAAGGCAATGCGGCTTAATCATATCCATGACGAGTTGGTGAATTGCAGTATGATATTGTACTACGAACAGACATTTACGCAGGAGAATGCTCTTAAAAGAGATGTATGATAAAGACTCAAACCGCAGAATTATTCTATAAAGACTTTGTAAAACAAATCTTAGCTTTTTAATGTTATATGTTTACGGATGAATGCCATTAATCTAGTCTTTGTTGAATTACAATTTCATGCACTATTAAATACAACAGTGCAGGTTTCTGCGGTCTGGCTTCACTTAGGAGCAGGTGACAACGTGTAACGCGTGTTTGCTTATGGCACTACTTGGAAGAATACTCTTTACATATTACGAGGTAATTCTCTACGTATACAAGATTAACTTTTCATACCTAAATATGAAATCGTTGGGTAAATAATAGTTATAACGTAACAAAATTATAAAATTTGTATTGAAGGAGTCTAAAATTTTCAGAGCTTAGGTGGTTGTAGCTGGTATATTCAAAAACATTGAATGAAAAGTTAGTAAAGATTTTCTTATGTATACATGAAAATTTAACCAACTGGTTTGTAACGGTATTTTCCTTATTCAGATCGGACAGATCTTTAACATTCACTGCTTCAAAAGAATAACCCCGGATGCGACAGTCCTGATTATTACAATTATTTGTGTTTCCGTGACTTTGGATTCCAGATTTGTTATTATTTTATTGTTTAAGCACATTTATAAGTTGAATTGATTTTTTTCAATAAATATATGTATGTACTTTGAATCAAATATTAAAGACATCACGTGGAATGCACAAAGTGTCATAAATATTTTTATAATTATAATACCGAATTACGAACGTCTTAAACCTTGTAAGTGTTACGTGGTAACCTCAAATCGCATGCCAGGTTTTTGTAGACCAATTATTAAGGTGTGTGTATGCGCTATCGAAAGTAACGAAATAATCAACCTTTATCTTTAGACCACAAGACAATCGGAGAAACGTAACGTAAGACTACAAACACAAATTATCATAAAACACATATATAAAAAAATAATTCCTAAGCTCTAAAAACATTCAAGTACCTAAAATTAATGAACTTAGTCATGAAAATCTAGTATTGAGTACATAATATAAAGTATATGAAGACTAGTAGGTACTCAAATCAAGATTAAGATTAAACTAAAAAGTATCAATCATGTCAATGCAGAATTTTATAAAATGCTTACCAAGATTACGTTTGTGAAATGTTTTTGTGCAATGCAATATACGATACGAGTATGTTCTTTGTTTACGTACGCGAATCTTAGTGTTTCCAAAAAATAAAAACACATTCTAACAAATAACCTTCAAGACAAAAGCATTTTTAAGATTTTCAATAATAAATATATAAAACTAGCTATTTCCAGGATTCGCTCGTGTAAATTCGAGGTGTCCGGTGCCCCCTTGCTGCATTCGACTACACTATTATTTTGCGCTGCTTAAAATATTAGACACAATTTCCATGCCAGCGTCAAGGCTCAATGGTGTGAACTGTCGCCTTCCTACCAGGAGGGCTGAGGTTCAAATCCCGACACGTACCAATGTGTTTTCGAATTTCGTCCAATCCGCACTGGGCCCGCGTAGACGACTAAGGCCTAATCACCCTATGTACGGGTAGGCTCGTGCCCTCGGTGGCACGTTCAAAGAGCTGATAATGATGATATTTCCTTTGATTTTTTAGCTTCTTCCTGTAAAACTTGGACAATTCCCGAAAAAACCATTTTTTTTTGGAAGTGACAAATGGTCTGTATAACATTCTAAACTTTCTATTTTAAAATAAATTTGGAATGCTCCCAACTTCCAACGTCCATTATAAGACAGCTTGGGTTTAAACCTAGAAGTTGCCTATGCTTTATCAGTTATCACTCTCAATCCCTTTGACCCGAGCTTTGAGCCTTATAATTATCTCCACTTAAAAATTACATTTATTTTTTGTCGTGGAAGACGGACAAACAGACACACTTCACTTATTATATTAGAACGTATTAAATGGAATAAACAATCACAAATATTAAGCTATTTGAAACTTGGAAAACACTGGACACCATTCTGTTTGTCCCACGGAGAAAATTAGTTCCATCCTCTTTCAGTGAAAAACTCGACATCAATAACACAATAATTTTAAAAGGCTTATTTAATTGCATTAACATGAAATTACTCTATCAACGTAGACGTAAGTATCGGAGTTTCTTTTCATGTATTTTACTTTGTTAAAATATGTGTACTAAAATTTTGTAATGGCAGTTATAACATTTATTTGATGTAGCATCACACAATACGCGTGTTGTATATATATCATATATAAATGATATTAAATAATTAGGAAACGGTTTATGATAAAAATTTCGCAAGTATATCTTGATCCGTTAATAGTGGTGAAAGATAAATATATGCTAAATTTTGGTCGTTATCTTGTTTTCCAATCAATGCCTTATTTAGATTTTATCAGTTTTTGTGAATTATAATGGTATTTTATAAACATTAAAAATACACCTAAGCGTCAAAATAAATATTTTGTTTTTATTCTAGAAATGGTTAATGGGTTTCAAATAAAATATGAGTAATTTCATAGTATTACCTAAAAATGTGATTTCGCCATAGAATTATACGTAAACGGTTTGAAATACCTACACTTGTCCATGTTTTACACGAGAATTATGTAATATTGTAATCTTTTAATCTGGTGTTGTCGTCGCTATCATATCACTGATATCGGATATCCACCTCCTTTAAATGGAGTTTAAGACATTCTATAACGTACATTAAAACGTTTATTTTTGCAAACATTTTTATGTGGACTCTACATTTATTTATGTGGACTCTACATTTTTTTATGTGGACTCTACATTTACCAGACGTAGTAATACCAACATAGATTCTTTAAATATTATGTGATATAATATAGTGGTAATTCATCTTACTTTTTATTTCATGACGCCTCTGCTTTTTATTGTAGTTATGAAGTAATCAGTTAATCACCGCTTTTATAAAAACAAAAATTTATAATGTAAAATTTTTTACCTTGTCTATTCTAGACATTGGGACTTAAACTTTTATGCATATGGATTGGTATTTAGGTTGCTGCTTGATATCATAACAAAAAAAGACTTACTAAAATTTTTACTTCAGTTTAATTATAATTTATTACAAATATAATTATAGTAATAAGTGTTGTAATATAAAACGTAAAAACGCCGTAACGCCTAATTAAACGTATTCTTGAAATTATCTTCAATTTGCTAACACTATAGTTATTCAATGAGTTATTCACAAAAGATAAAGGATAAACGCGCATTGTAATATGAAAAGAAAATACAATTAATTATACAAAAAATTCAACATCAATATTGTCAATTTTATGCATCCCATCAATACTCTTAATCACGCCTTGACTTTACACTTCACCAAACAGTAGCATTGGATAACAAAGATAGCTGAAAGTAATTATTTAGTTGTACCACATTAGCACACAATACAATAGACGTGCCACGCCTTCCAAGAGCCGATCCAGTGCTGTCAATTACAATATGCTCAGATGCAATACGCAGTGACCGCTGATACAGACTTCCTTCTCCGCTCGGGTTACCGTTGCGAAAACGACGCACGCGCAGCTCCTTGCCACTTCCTCGGGCCCAACCTTGACTGTGACGCGCCTGCGCATGATTCTGATGCATACGCGTGACAAGGTACATCGTTGAAAGTACTTTCTGACAAATGTTTCTTTTTTATTTTATATCCTTAAGTAAACTTAACTAAATGGTTGACGTTATTTCGTGTGAAAACAATTTTTGTGAATATATTTATATAAGATAGTGAGAACATTAAAATTATAACTAATAGATTGACAAATAAGTGTATGAATGTGACTACAATTTATTGTAATATTGGGTCGTAGCTTAGGTACAGTTGATTTGATGAAATAATATAAGAAAATATAAAATAATACTTATACATTTTATAAACAGTGCAAATTCATTAACCGTTAACAATTACGTCAACAACAGTTAGTCTAAAAGTTTTCCTCATGTACTCAGGAACTGAACAATAGCACTGTTGAATAAAAGCAACCATTTGAAACAATTGAACTAACAAATAAATTTACGAGTGATTTAACACACCTTTGATCGTTCCATACTATCAGTGAACACATTTTAATCTATTGTATTACACTTATTTTAATTTTAAAAAGGTATTACTTAAATTAATAGTTTTATAAAACGCTTAAATACTGTTATCAAAATGAACTACATATGTACTTAAGTATGTGATACATGGCAAAACGTCCGAAGATAATTCTGAAATTTAAATGATCAAACATTATCACAATATGCATAAACAGTTGGTAACATATTAAACAAACAGAAAAAAATACACTTGAATCCATTTGCGGGACGACTGATTTAAATTCAAGATCTGAAAGAACGAAATAACAAGGCTCATACGAATTAATGTAAAATAATGAATAATTAGATGTGTTTTGGCTCGTTGGCCGCCATTGCGAAGGTCATACGACTCTGGGAACTTAATAAGCGAACTGTTTGGAATTTAAAGGATTATACGTAATAGTATTTTTAATATAATACTGAATGAAACCTAACAGTTGCAGAAATATATATCCAACGGGTACATTTGATTTAGAAAATCTGGAATCCTGGCGGTAAATTAAACTGTTTGGATGTTTGACTACATGGAACTTAGTTTAAGAGCTCCATGTTGAGCGTGTTAGAGCACTTGAATGGATTAAGGCAAACTAACAGTTGGCTACATACGAATAAAAGGTTTTAATTGATGATTAGTATACATGTCTGTATAAAACAATATTTTGAACAGTAAATGCTCCTTAAATAAAAGATACACAGATAATGAAAAAGAAAGGATTCAGAAGTCGACTAAAAAACCCGAAATTTATTCACTTAGTTTAAAATGTTTTGAAAACTTACAGTACTTAGAATTAGAAATATCTACTGAATAGGCTTTTCGTTGAAGAACATACAATTTTTGATTATTTAAAATGTTGTTAATACATAATCTTCAGTATTTTTGATCTATCCAAGTCGATCTAAAGCTTTTCAGACTTTTATTACGTCCCGCCGAACTACGCGTCTAGTTTCGGCCTAGATAGTGAGGAAAACGATAGTTTAAAAGGACTTTTAATGTCATGCAGAACTTGACCATGAAGTCAACATAAATAAGATTTTATAAAATACGAGTACGTACATTTATGTGTTCAAAGTGCATATCTTGTACGAGTATGCTGGCGTCAGTCTCTAGTTAGTTAGGATTAACAGTTTTATTAATTGACTACTTAGCCGTTGATTGCAATTGTCCACTGGAATTCTGGTCGCCTATTTTAGCTAACAATTAAAATTTATTTAGCAACCAGGGGTTAACGCTATTTCTTAAAAAAGTATTACTATATAATAAATAAATATCTACTGACACACACATCGCCATCTTGTTCCAAACTAAGCATTTTACTGTAATATGAACTAAACAACAGAAAAATATAACTTATTTTGTAAATACAATACATATTATACATTAGAAAACACCCAGACCAATACAAACAGACATTTCATACACACAATGTTTTATGCCCTTGATCGAACCCGACTAATAGCCGACGTCTTAACCAATACACCAGATGGGTCGTCAAAATATAATGATACACCAGCACTTTTTATAGAAAAGCGAAGTAACATTATTGTAATAATTTTAAGAGATGATGAAAGCCCCCTCTCCGAATAAACAAAAGAAATGAACGGACTAAGTGCTGAAACCGAACCCCCTAACATAGAACATAGCTAAGTATTAATCTCTGGTTAATTTAATAATGAGAGCGTCGGTGGCTCAATGGTGTGGACTGTTGCCTCCCTACCGGGAGGGCGCAGGATAGAATCCCGCCACGTGCCAATGTGTTTTCGACATTATATGTTCGTTTTCCGAGGCTCTTACGGTAAAGGAAAACATCGCGAGGAAACCTGCGCACGCCTGCGAAGAGATTCAAAGGTTGTGCGTGAAGTCGGCCCGCGTGGTTGACTAAGGCATATACACCTGCGTACGGGTAGGCTCGTGCCCCTGGGTGGGGACGTTTAATGAGCTGATGATGAATTTCATAATCCCTATACTTCCAGAGCTAAACGAACCTTTTGTCTTGTCGTTACGTGCTCCCAACCCATCGGCTCTTGTTTCAAACCTTATAAATTACTTAAAAAGGTAAAATACGGAATAGAGTATCGATGTGTGTAAATATTTTAGTAGTATCAAGACGTCACCGGTTAGTCTGTAATTATTTGGGGCTTAAATTAAGGAAGTCGGTATTACATAATTATGTAAGCGTCAATAAAATGAAAATTCCATTGTGCCGTAGCAACAAACAGAGAGATACTACGTTAAATTGCCGTGTACTTTTTGCTGCAATCAGATATTTCGTAGACTCAAATTAAGCTAGTTCAGCAACTTGCTGTGAAACAGCATTGAAAATGCTTTGGGCAGACATATTATGTGCTACATAAGTATTTTTTTCCGGGGTCAAAAAACTTATTTAGTTCTTATGCTATTTTAAGGAGTTTAGGATATTGTCAATTATTTAATAGAATGATTGTCACATGTTGTTCTTTGACGCGATAATATCGTATTGCGTAATTTTATGTTTGTGGTGACAATTACTTAAATATTAAATGGAAAATACTTGAATATAAAATAGGCCCTAATTACATACTTTGTACTCTAAATAAAGCGGCCAAGTATTTTTTTATTCGTATTTAGAAGTAACGATAGAGCGTCGGTGGCTCAATGGTGTGGACTGTCGCCCTCCTAACGGGAGGGCTGAGGTTCAAATCCTGCCACGTACCAATGTGTTTTCGAATTTTCGAAAAATATATGTACGTTTTCCAACGCTCTTACGGTGAAGGAAAACATCGTGAGGAAACTTGTGCACGCCTGCGTAGAGATTCAAAGGTTGTGCGTGAAGTCGTCCAACCCGCACTGGGCCCGCGTGGACGACTAAGGCCTAACACTCTACACGGGTAGGCTCGTGCCCCTCGGTGGGGACATTTAATGAGCTGATGATGATGATTTAGAAGTAACAGGTAAACATATTTAAGTACAAATAGTTTGAGTTTTGCAATCCGTCTTAATCTTAGCTATCTACGAGTATAATCGAATTAGTAATAATGGGAACTAAAATATTTATTTCTAGATATTTATTAAATAAACATTGTATGACGTAGTATTTTGTAACTTTTCAAACAGATGTAACAGAGATCTGGGATACGACTATTTTGTTGACAAACTTTGCGAATATTTTTGTGAGGTTCAGGTAGAGATTACTTATACAAAATCCAACATAGATTCTTGATTGCGGAAACGTATTTTTTAAGGTGTAACGTTTGTCCAAACCTTCACGGTCAATGTCGGCTGGTCGACCTTGCCTCGTCTCGCCCGAATAGTCCACGTTACGTAACCGATTAGTGTGCTAATGTGTCGTGCCGTGAATCCAAAGATTGTAATTATTCCGTCATATTTATACAATGATTAATAAAATACAATTATTTTTATGACATGCAGTGAACGGTACGGTCAATTCGCTCACCTGAGTAGTTTGTGATGCGCTTGACCGCGACAGATGCAGTATTAAAGGAAATAAATAATAGTTAGTATTTATTATTTTCTTTCAACTCGACCATGCGCCCGTCACCCGATGTGATTTATATTTTAAGAAAAAGTCGTTTCTGCAAACTTCATATAACATCGGAGAGCTAATTCAAAGTTTTACGTTTTGTATTTGCGTTGAAACTTAATGAATTTATTTTTTATGGTCAATTATGGGGTTAATAACTAATTTTAGTAAATAACAGTAGTAAATGTGGTATGGTATTTACCACAAAATGAATATTCGTCTTGCATGAAGTAAAATAAAAAATATCGTGCAGAATTTAAAAAACAATAATGCATATCCGTATCCATCTTATCATGGTAACAGATCTTTGAATGTGACAAAAACTGATAAGAAGTTAAACATCATATATTCAATATCATTATGTAATGAAATGACATTCACATGTTTTAAATTTGACACGAGGGATAACGTGAGAGCTTAGAATATTTTTTGTAACAATCGTACGCTTAAAACAATTTTTTTTCACAACCAACACAATTCGTCGACGATCTCACGAAGAATAACCACGCTAAATAGCATTCAAAACGCAATTTGATATAAGTAGAAAACGTGAGACCAATCGATCTGGCGTTAATGCAAAGCTAAAGATGATGCATGAAATAGCTGTAATCCCTTAGTAGACTCTATAACTATTTTATATTTTAAATAGCTTATCGAATTTATTAATCAGAATACTCAACTAAAATATAACAAATCTAAAAGAAATGTAGTGAATTTTCCGATTGTTATTTGAATTATATCTACCGTGCCTCCACCAAGACGAGCCAAACGAAGCGCAAGAGCACAGCCTTCCTTTTCTCGAAGTGTTTCGTCGTTTTTTAACTCTCATAGAATGGTTTCCAATATACCAAACAGCTCATTCTCAGGGTAAAGATGTCGTTAGTAAACTAATTAACTATATAAGTGTTGGATTTAGTGAAGGAAAGTCAGAACAGTTCGGAAGAAATTAAAAAAGTCTTATCTATCTTAATCTCTGAGCGTTTAGTTGTTCCTATATTTCACGGAAATCAAAATCGACAGTACTTTGATATTGACATTGTAATAAGACAAGAAAACGTAAACTTTCGACCGACCTTTCTAGTAATGTCCGATAACCCCACATCTCAGCGAACAATAAATCGCGCGAGTCGTTGACTCTCGTGAGTAACATTAGTATTATTAAGCGAGCGTCATTGCTCGATGTATTTTTAGCCTAGTCTACTAAATATAGTGTAGTGGTTATTACAGAATTAATATTTCTAAAAACAGATCGTCTACGCTGACTGATAACGTGTCTGCGATAGCGGTGTGACGTTGTTATCGTTTTTTAAGTAACATTTGAATGTGTTGTTGTGTTTTTGTGGCGGAAAAACTGTATGGTGTAAATGTATTCATGTATATCAGGTCGTGTCAAGGTTATGCTGCGACTGAGCCACACAAAAGATGTGTTTGTTAGATATTTCAAATTTTTGTTGAATTCTTTTAAGGTATTTTTGAGCGTGTTTAATTGGTAAAATAAATTGCTGAAATTGTTTCTATATAAGTACTCTGATGTCATTACTTTTTATTAAGACTAAATACAGTTTTTGAAATAATTTATTAAACAACACAAGAGCCACAAAACGTAAAATGTTCCTTCCACACATACACCTACGCTTCTTTACAAATACTTACATAAGTTTTCTACAAGTTACAACAAATCTTAACATTTTGCGCTCATTAAAACGCTTTGTAATTAAAACATCAACTCTTATATTTAATCATAAAGTTCAAGATCATTGTGTGCGGTTCTAAAAATATCCAGAGATTTCTAAAAATATGATAACGAATATATAATTTATGTACCTATTTAGATATGTTGTGTCATTGATGCTCCTAATAGTTGTATTATTACAATTATTAGGGTACCTTACTTAGAATTTCACAGATAGTCATAAGTGTGTTGTTAATGTATAAGATGTAGTTACAACCCTAACGTGTAAGAATATTGTTACTAATCTTATGGACCTGGTCTGAAATAAATAAAGAATAATAAATAAATAAAGCAATTAAAAATATATGCTAATAGCCGTCACGCCTTTCTCTTGATTATGCAGCGAAAGATTAAGCTTTCCCACAAGTCATATATTGCCGCTATATACTCAAGTACCATATCGAAAAACATTGAAAAGATGTTATGTAATTATATTTTATTTGCTTTTTGTAATGAATGTACTCTTTTTACTTAAGCCAACGGTACGTACTGGGTATTTGAAACTTTTTTCAAACTCATTTCGCAATAAAGTTTACGTATATAGCAAAAATGACAAATCTACGCTTTTGTAAGATATTATGTGCAAATAAATTCTAAAACGGGTTTGTAATGGATATCATCTATTTATTATTCAAAACAACAGTTACTGAACATTAAATTTAATCAAATTCAACTGCATATCCGATATTCATAAGCAAATCCTAGAGACAAGCTTTGGCCTTGCATTACCAAAAAGAGTCTAGCAAATAAATTATTTCAATTTTAAAAGCTCGTCGTAATTGATATCACAGAAAAAAGTTTCTAAGATGCTTCTTTCTCAGCAGACCAAAACCATTGAAGTGATTTTTTCAAGTATCAAAATTAATTTATGTGCTTTCAATGCTTTTATGTCGTATTTTTTGACGTTCATAAGTGCTTTTTGTAAGCCCTATTTGAATAATTGGACTTTGATTTTAGAATGAAACGGCTTCGAGAGATAGAAGACGTAAAAATAACCTATTTTTTCTCCACAAAACACTACACTGGACTTTGATATCCTGGAATTACTCTTCTGACATATCCAGTACAGATTGCGAAATTGTAGGACTTTTCATCCAATCTAAATAAGAACAAGACCTACATTTTTAGCCTTTTGAAATTGGATTCGAGGTGGCGGAAAAACATATAAATGTATTAAGCAAATATTTCAGTGCTTTTACATAAGCTAAAGATACCCGATCACTTTTGGCCAAAAAGTTCTCATCACTGTGGAGGTCTTTAAGCTTTGATTTAGGTTTACTCTTAGTTTTTTTGTTGGCTGGCTTTCATTAGAAAATGTAGGTATTTTTATGCATGCTATGCAAAATATTTATGGGTTACTATTTAGCACATTTATTTTATTCGCTAGCTATGAAAGTCAAAATCATTGTAATCTGTATGTAAACCAAATTTAAATATAATGTCATGTTAAGTCATGAGACTTGAGCATATGGTGGCAATATCTTATGTGTAATCACATTCAGGTCCTTAGTATATAACAAAAAACATAATTTACCTACATTCATGGACATTCTCAGTAGTGTGAAGAATGCCCGCATCAAAACTACATCAATACATCGGTGACATAGCCAGTACAATATTCATGAATATGTAACCAGGTTATCACTAGAAAACTCATCTTAATTACTCGTACATATTGCGTAAGTTATACTAATAAACAATGCAAGATTGTTTAAACAATCGTTTATTTAAGATCAGAGATGTTTACCCAGTTAACAAGATAGAAGTCGTTATCGTAATGGAGTAAAATTTGCTCGTACATTATTCTATGAAGTATTAATTAAGGGTTTTGTAAATTTTGTAGGTAATACCTGAGTCTACGACCAAAATATCTTTAAAGTCTAGAATAAATTTACAGGAACTAGGTGGACGGCAACTTTTGTATAATAATTGAAAAAAAAAACTCTTACAAACTTACTACGACTAGAAAACAGAGCACGGTCTCTATACTTTCCAAACACTTGATTAGGATATAAATAAGGCGAAATTTGCGTAGCGGTTAGCGCGTTTGGTTGACGATTCTCTACAATCTACTAACGGAATGTTCGTTCATCAAGAATGACTAATATACTGCATTTTGTCCCCATGTTTCAGAAGGCACATTTAACATAGTCTTGGCTTAGGGTAGTACCTGCTTGTTAAGACATATCAATAATTTTCTATATCCATGATCTGTGTTTTCCCTGCTTATAATAATAATAATGCCCTTAATATATGGGCGATATAAGCTCGTTGACTGATTAATAGTTTTATTTAACACGTTTCTGAATAAAGAACATTCTGACTGATATAAGAAAGGTTGCCTAGCAGAAATTGCTACCATAGCAATGAGGCCGCCATTTTTTATGTGCAATAAATAATTTTCATTTAAACTTCATCAGCTCATTAAACGTCCCCACCGAGGGGCACGAGTCAACCCGTATAGGGTGATTAGGCCTTAGTTGTCCACGCGGGCCCAGTGCGGATTGGACGACTTCACACACAACCTTCGCAGGTTTGCATGAAGGTTTCCTCACGATGTTTTCCTTCATTTTATCTTATAACCAATTAAATAAATTGTTTTTTCGATATCGATTGGTCCTTTTGTATATGTACAGGAATCATTACATCACAACAAGTCACACAATTGTACCAGTATAAAATTCAATTATGACTTTAGTTTGAGTGATGGTACGTATGTAATTAACTTCTCCACGACCAAACCGCTATACTAAATGCGAACACAAATCTTAGAAATCACTTTCTATATCTAATAATTCCATACAACAGGCTTACGTTTAAACACGTTCGCTTTGAGAACCTTTTGGCCTGTAACACTTGACAAGGTTAACATTAGTTGGAATATGAACCTTGCGACGTTAATGATAACGACTATTTGGTGTGGTTTCGACAGTTTGTTTTGACAAAATTGAAGATCACTTTGATAAATTCGGTTTTAATCTCAGGTTTCAATAATATGAAATTAGTTACTGTAAATAGTCATAAAATTAGTATGCAATAGACAGCCGTAACGAGAATTATTGCTGCAGTTTGGTGATCATCATTATATTGACATCGGCTTAATAGCTTGCTATGAAATGATGTGGCAATATGCTTTATATTAGTTTTAATAATTTTTTTTGTTGTTCTCGTAACTAATTTATATTTTTTATTTGTTTCAGGTACTTACAATTAGTTTTCTACGTTGTTTTAAGGAAGAAGTGACATAGTCGGTATATTTTTAAGCATTCATACCTCTATTTTTTCGGTTATATCTATAACAAAACGATTTAAGTTGCAAAAAAGATCTGTATTTTACTGATTTAAAAAATATTTCATAGACAAACATTAGGTATTTGATGACATAACATAATATAAGTCATGCCTAGTTTCATTAGTTTTTTCGCATACGAATCGCTACCTGAGCTGTCGGTTACTCGCGAAATAATACGGTTTTCGGGATTATATATGTTTCGGATGTATGTTAACGTGTTCAATATTGACTGCACATGTGCATATTGAATCGGTAGTGAATATTAGATTTATGTATACATTCGATAATTGTATAGAAAGAATAAAATAAAACTAATTTATTTGTTTACATCCAAAACATTATACAAAAATAAAAATAAGAAAACAAGGAAAACACAACATTAACATAATAATTTTATATTATAATTTATAATATACGAGTATCTTTTATAAATATCATTTAATATTATCTTTTATATTTTTTATCTACAGCTTATTTATCAATATCCCTTGCTTGTTATTTCTCAATTTTACCCTAAGGAAAAAGAAACTTCTACCGCTATTAATAAAGTTGCGAATAAGAAACCTTTTTGGAGTGCTTTCAAACTATGTCATCAATTTACGCACAGCCTTCTAAAGGCGAATCGTTAACAAAAACTGGGGGCACCCGGTGTTGTCATATACAAGTAACTGTGCCGAGAAGTTGAATTTCGTGAATGACGTCACGGGCAAAACTTTGTCTAAGTACAAGAACAATGGCATTGTTTGTGCCGTTTTACTTGGAACGATTCATGACCAAAGGTTAAAGTTAAATTTCATTACGACTACAAATTATTAATAGTATTAAAACTAGCGTATAAAACTTAAAGAGATGGTTTACAACCAATTGTAAAACTTGATAGCTATGTATTCATATCCGAAAATTTCACGCTTATGTAAATAAACAGTAGGCACTAGACAGTATAAATCTAAAATCGTCCCAAATTCAAACGATTTGGGAGTCAATGGAGTATTCGATGAAAACAAACCTTTTTTATGCCTAAAACGAATTTATGTATTTGAGTTGTGATGACGTCAACCTATTCTGATCGATATGTAAATATAATAATTTCAATGCTAATGTTTTTGTGTTTTGTGCCTCAATTCAGTAAGAACTACCTATGATAAGACCATTCGAATGCATTTAACTTTTGTAACAGTTTTGAAAGGTTTCATACTTTGATCACTTTTTTGGCAGCAATATCTACATACATTAAATTATTTTATTTAAAATTGGAAAAAGTATATCTACATTAATAATATAATTACACAACTAGTCAAGTGAATTCTCCTAATTAGTTTTAATTAACAAAAAAAACCGTTTGATTGGACCAAGCAAATGTGTATATTTTTCCTTATTCTTAATTACTTTAGTTTTAGATAGGTAATCAAATTTTCACATTGCTTATACTCGGATGATACAAATTGACTGTGTGATATTATTATAATATACTTGATTAGTTTCGCATTTCCGAATAAAAAAAATATATATTGAAAAATGTATTTATGGGATGAAAAAAAATGGAGTGATTTTGAAAATTATTACTTTAAACGTTACTTAAAAAATGAATGCTATTCATTTTTTTCGTTTGTTCCCTTGTGTCAAAACAATACTACTCGTATTGTAATGTATACATTGTAAGAAAACTCATCATTATAAGCAATTTGTAGCGTATCGCTAAAATACCTTTCGGCTCGATCGTTTAAATTCATATGACGTAAATATAACAAATACCTGTTATGATCACACAAACAACAAGCGCATATAGCCTGTGTTATATAGATAATATGTTTAGTAATTAAGATACCCATAACATCAATATAAGTTTCATTGTAAGTAATTATTTCAGTCTTGGAATCATCCCAGTTATGCTCATCGTTGCAGACTAATATGTTGATCAACTGTGTTCAAGCCAATTAAAAAACGTTGAGTGACTTCAACTGACGCTAAGGAAGCCTATTAGCCGAGGTGCTTAAATATGTTTTACCAAATTTATGAAACATGTTTGAATTGTTCAGGATACGTAAGCAATTTAAATTCCAGAAGCTATACTATGACTATAACGGGATCTCCAGGAAGATAATAATGACATCAACAAGCAGGAAGAAGAACAAGGAAAGAATTGGAGTCATTCCAGACACAAATAATGATAAACATGTTTCGGACAAGTCTGACGTCATTACCGATAAGGCTGTGTGTTAATTAGTGTTGTATGTTGTTTAAAGCCAATATTTGTATTGATTCAATACACATTTACTTTATTGCTTAAAAGTTCTTTACGGCTAAAAAGTACACGGAGCAAACAAAAAAAAGGAAACTAAATAAAAAAATGAAAAATATTACTAATATTTGAATATAGCAGACTATTTTATCTCTTACACGTGTTTTAACTAAACAGATTATGCTATAGATGATAATGAATTTCTTTTTGTATGAAGAATCATTTTTTTTAAATAAATTCGAGTCTTGTTTTCTTATTCAGCATTCGAGCTACTTCTATTAAATAGTCATTACGTTTTCTTATTCAGCACTTAACGGTAACGGCGTTTTTTGTTTTCAAATGTATTGAGCTGAATATTTAAAATGTTAAAAGCAAATAGCACTAACTTAGTCCTATAGCCTGCAAGAGATGCGTAGCACAGTAGCTCAGCCGGATTTTTCTGACCACTCGACACCTGTATTTATAGGGTTGCCAATAATTATATAATAATATAGTCTTTAAAGTAATGCACTCGTCGACATAAATGCTGTTTGTATTAATTTCGATGTTTATATGGATGTTATTATGTAATGTATTTGTACATAGACGCTATACATATATATAGCGTCAGTGGCTCATTGGTGTGACTGACCTTCTGATCTGGAGGGTACAGGTTCAAATCACATTTATCCGACGCTCCTACGAGGAAGAAAAATATGATGAGGAAATTTGCGCACGCCGACGAAGAAATTCAAAGGTTGTGCGTGAAGTCTGCCAATCTGCACATGACCCATACACCCTATACGGGTAGGCTCGTGCCCCTCGGTATAGTAAGCTGATGATGATGATACGTCGTTTAGTACCCACAGTACAGGCTACTTGCTGAAATATTTATTTATTTATTTTATCTTCGATGTACAGTTTCACAACGTGAAGCGAGTTGACGTAGTGAAAACGGTTATCGACGAGCGATGGCGTATTTAAAGTAATTTCCGTATATTGTAATTGATGTGACCAAACTCGACGCATGTTATAAACGACCTTCACTAATCGAAGGACAAGGTTTGTTTGTATTATTACAAACCAATCAATTGTTTACATAATATAAATAATGAATTAAACAACGTGCGTGTTCTACGATTATATACTCCTATGTGTGTTGGGAATATCGTTAAAACTTAAAAATATTAAAGGCATTTAAATCTTGATTTAAAACAATATCTGCAGACTTTTTATAAATATTTTATAAATATTTTTATATATCATTAATAAAGTACAAGTATTGTAACAAAAATACTTAATTATTTCATTAAAATATACGTTTTTCTTTAAACGATAGTACTCGTAAAATAATTGACTTTGATCACCGAAACAATTTCTTGATAATATCTTTTAAACTATTTTGTTTAATTTCTTGATTTTCGTTAGAGCACGAAACGTGTGATTATTATTTCTTTACATTTTTTTGTACACAATTTGGATCCTGTACAATTATCAGCATAAATTAAATATAATCGCTGTTCGCTGAGCATTTCTTTTAGGATATTGTTTTTTTATATACAGTCGTATCGTTTGGGGTATCGTATCAGTCATATAATATACAGTCGTATGAAAACTATTTTTCGGGTTTACAAAAACTTAATATGTTCTGTTGAAAACTAAAGACAAAAACGAGATTGTAGCGTCCTTTCAATTCCAAAATCATTCATTCTATCGCCAGTAGCCTAACGCAGAACTGAATGGTATAGTTCTTCCTTCTTTCAGTATATCGAAGAAGCTTTATCTAAATTGGTTTTTAGCAGCCCTAACCGCAGTAGACTAGGCCGGCAATCAGGCGCACGAAGCGGGTGCGGGTGCGCGGACGCATCGCGCAGTTAGCAATTTAGTGTCGTTGCTACCGACTCGACCGGTCTTGCAATTATGTGTCACAGTGCTGGCATTAGCGCATTTTACTTACAATTCACCACCTAGATATTTAATACTGTAGACACAATAATATGACAAATCCAACAGAATCTAATTTATAATATTTAATGGATTTGTGCGACACTTTGTCTATGGATCAAGTATGTTACGAATGCAAAGTTAAATCGATATCTGGTACTTTAAAAAAAACATTCATATTTGCTTATATTGTGAGATAACACACATGATAAAATAAGCATATCAACCAAAGAGCTACAAGGAGCAATGATTTCGTTTAGTTTTCTTTTCGTGCACGCAGCATTGAAGTTTTTACAAAAATTTGTTTACTCAAAACAAAGTTACTTCACTTCCATACGTCACGGAGGTCTACGTTGGAAGTAAACAAACCAATTATTTTTTTATCCGATGTTTTGGCATGTTTTTTGGACGGTCAGGTACATGGCACAGTTCTTAGCATACCTAACGTCGTTAAGTCCAAGATAAAATAAAACGTCCGCATTTTGGGCTCATGTTTGTTTATTTAAATTCAACTTTAAATAATAACAGAATATTTTTTGAAGGAGTAGTTGATGCTGGAAAGAGCAAAGGTTTGCGAGGATAATGTTACATATAATTAGCAAATTGGTTTACTTCACAAATACTTATAGATAAAATGCTAGACTTTGACTAACCTCGAAGAAAAAAAACCTGTCTTTTTCGATCTATATATCTAATACATATATATATAAGACTTAAGAGCTAGCCTCGTTTTATATTGAAACCTACTTCCTACACCAGGTCTAGGGGTATCTAGTGACAGGTGCAGTCAAACCGTTTAAGGCTTTGCTGAGTTTTTATTGTCAGACATGTTTTTATTTGAAACAAGCTTTATTTTGTACGACATAAAGTACATACTGACTGCATAAATAACTGATGCGCCTGCGCCGGTTCCCAAGCGTTCCTCGCGTACTGCACGCCTGTTTTTGTTTCTTTTTCGATTTTTCTGAAACGGGTCTACAATGAGAGGATTCTGGTTTTGCAAGGCAACTTGCAATGCCGATACTCGATAGCGGCGTTTCGATTTTATCGGCATGCCATAAGTATTAAATATTTCAAGTGGATATCTTGTTTCCACTAACAAATTTTATTACATTGTAGAGGCAAACCACCAATCTGTACTGTATAATAAAGCGAGAAAAAATCTTATCAAGTAATATTTAAAAAAAAATATTAAACATGAATGAATACTATGCATGCGATTAAAAAAAAATATGTACACAGAAAGGATACAAAAGACTTGACATTTACACTTTACAACTTCAACAATACGAGATGCATTACTCGTTCTGCGTAGCAGCGGACGTCATAGACAAATCATCATTAGTACAAAAATTAACTGTTTGTGCTTAAAAATAACTGATAAAAATAGAATCTTTTGCATATAATTAGAACAATTACTAAGGTTGTGTGTAGATGAACATGTATTGTCGTGTACTTGAATTGACGTATTATGTTAATGTAAATTAACATTTTTTTTGCAATGATATGCTGTATATATAAAGGTAGATACGCCATCCGTGCCACAAAAACGAACCGCCGAAGAGAGTACAGTTTGTACTCTTTGGTTAGGTAAATGTGTTCGAAATTCGAAATGTGTATGCGTGCTGTCACTGCATTCGGGACACTTTTCGATTGTTTTGTGAGCATATGACGAATCCATACTTTTTTACATCTTTGTTTTTTGTACCTATTTTATTTGGTACCTACACCACAAAAATATGCCTTTGCTCGCTATAGCTGGCAAACAAATAAGCCGACGGCTCATCTGATGGTAAATGACGCCGTGTCGCGCAATGTAAACTTAAAATACCAGAGGGCAAAGAATTGCGATACCGACCTTATATATATGAGTAGGTACTTATAATTAGTTACCTACACATTTTTAGGACGCATTGAAATTTGTTTTTATTGTTTTTTATCTGAATAAAATTGTCTTAATCAGATTGAGAATTTTATCTTTGCAATTTTGGATATGACACGGGTTTGATAAGAAATTTCGTAACTGAGGTAAGGACGTTGTAGAATATTTGGAAAACATAATTTTAGTATATCCTATTGTCATATTTCAGGTTACATTTTAAATTCACCTTCTGAAGTGCAACTGGGCTCATAAAACGTTCTCTGCATGATATATAATTTTTATATCAACCCGCTCCACAAGACTGTTGTGGTAAAAAAAAAATGTAAACGCCCTCCGTGACTAGGACAGCTTCTCGTGACCTTGGTGGCGGCCATTTGCTTTTTTTCGCGCGCTCAATGTTACCAGCATGACGGCTTTGCGTTCAGTTTACTCTTTAGGGTTCCGTGCGTAATCCCGTAGTTGTTGTCACTTATAATTATTTTTTTTAAATACTCCGTTACATATCGGCGTTTCGGCAAAATAAAATATGAGAAAAAAATGAGTTGAAAGTTGTATCATTTCAGATAAATAAGTTTCTTAACAATTGAAAAGTTGTTGATAACTGCGGAACCTCTATAACAAGCGTATTCAAAAGGGTCTTAGCCATTTTTTTTTTCATTATAGGCATCTCGTTATGCAACTTTTCTTGTTCTTTATTTTGAAGTTGGAATAGTGGTAATTAGCGGCGTATGTGAGCATGTAGGATAATATGGCATTAAAATCTTCATGCAGAAAGTGAATTAGTTTCGCAATTTTTATAAAGGCATATTATACGAAGGCAATTTATGGTTTATAAACGTTGCTACTAGATACGATCTCTAAAGGCATTTCGGTTGAGATCGAAGACTAGAATTATTGCATAATTCTTTCTTTGTAATAAATTGTCAGTTCCGTTAAAAAATGTGTTTCTTCAAACCATTTTATCTTCTATTCAACCTATCGCAGTCCACTGCTGGACATAGGTCTCCCCCATTTTGCGCCAGATATCCCGGTCCTCCGCTTTTTTCATCCAGCCTCCACCAGCGACCTTACGCAAGTCGTCGGTCCATCGGGCCGGAGGGCGTCCTACGCTACGCTTGCCGAGACGCGGTCTCCACTCCAGAACTCGTCTGCTCCAAAGGCATTTTATCTTTAAATAATTAAAATTAAATGAAACTTTTATTTCTAAAGGTTCTAGCACCGTAACTCAACATGTGTTTTCTTTGTTACATTTGCGCATTGATAATGAACAGACACTCCAGTTATCTGCTTATCAAAACGTATGTCTGATAAAAATTTACTGATAGCATTCTGTGTTATTAGTACAGACGAATTGTTAATTTTATTTTAATTGATTTGGTTAATCGTTTACAGGGACTCGATATGAAGCCAAGTACCTACTTAAATAGTATATCATAATAGGTTATAAAATGATTAATCACAATATTATCAAAAAATAAAATACTTGTAGTCGATTAATAAATATATGCTTATTTTGAATTATTATTTGCCACAGTTTTATATGGTTTTAAAATTTTGTCTTTTTTGTTATTTACATAGAGCAGCCTTATGAATACAATTAATACAAATATATTGATAAACTTATGTTAGTCTGACAATAAAAATATTGAGTTTTACTACTCGTACAGAATGAAACCTGAAGCAACTATTCAAAGTGGAATGTCCGCTATTAATCATTCCATATTATTATCAAACACATTGGATTTAAACAGCTTGTAGGTATTTTATTTGTTGAAAAACAAGAGATAACTAGCAAAAAAGTAATAATGTATTTATAATTTATATTTAAAAAACAGGCTGCTAACTAATTGATATAATGCAGATTAACAGCATGATGTTTGACTGCATTACATCATTTAGTAATAAACCAAATTATCACCGTTCCAATGACTTGGCTCCTTCTCTACCGTGTCACGATCTTATCTATTACGATTCGGCAGCCATCGATCGGTTCGGCAGTGACGTGCAATATCAACGTTATGCCTCAAGAGGTCCCTAATCTGTTTCCTGGTACAGATAGCACGTGTGTGTAGAATTCACTCGGGCCGTTAACGAAGCGTTAAGATTAGTCGAACTAGTTATTAGGGAATTTAGATTGCGCGCCGCGGAAATGTGTTAAGCAGTAGTTAAATAGGACAGTCCTATCATCATCATCAGCTCATTAAACGTCCCCACCGAGGGGCACGAGCCTACCCGTATAGGGTGATTAGGCCTTAGTCGTCCACGCGGGCCCAGTGCGGATTGGACGACTTCATACACAACCTTCGAATCTCTTCGCAGGCGTGCATGAAGGTTTCCTCACGATGTTTTCCTTCACCGTAAGAGCGTCGGATAACGTACATATATTTTCGAAAAATCAAAAATACATTGGTACGTGTCGGTATTTGAACCTCAGCCCTCCCGCTAGGAAGGCGACAGTCCACACCACTGAGCCACCGACGCTCTCCTATCAACAGAATAAATAATATTCCTGTAATATTGATTCCGTCAGAGAGGACTCCCTGTATTTAAAAATAGTCTACAAAATCAGAAATATATTTTTCGTTTACTGTGTTAATATTGCACTACTTAACATGTAATAAAAATATTATGTTGTATTCTGCGAATTAAGAAATAGCTATACGTAAATGCACTTTCTCTGTCAGAAACTATATTTTCATAGCTACATCATTCGAATCTAGGAAAACAAAGTAATGAATGTGAAGATTACTAGTTAATTCAGTTTGTTAATCAGATTCATGCGCCACACTTATTATTATATCCATTAATTAAATAGTTCTAGCGAACGAAATTCAACAGTTATATATGCAGTTATTTTTAGAATGCCCTTGAGAGTAACATCCATTATAATGTTTAACGTTCAGAAAGATAAGAAATCGTAATAAAATTATCATAACCCTTATAAAGAAATGACAGAACTTTCTTGAGCGTGTTTCCAAAACTAAATGGCAACAGAGCACTCTACTTGAAAACTTCGAACGTTCCTCTTTTTCCGACGCGTTAGTGCCGATTCAAGGACGGTGCACACCCGCAAGGGCGTAGTCTTCCCCATGGCCCACACCGGCAAATTAAGCCCGTATTCTTCAAGTGTAGAAGTTAGTTTCGCGTGTGTTCACACCAAGATTCTCGGTGCTCAGATTGAATAAACTGCTTGACACAGATTCACGTTTCGGGTCAGGCTGGTGCCCGTAAACAGAATGCCCGTTGCGACATCGCCATTGGAAACGTATGTTTGACGAGAGTATTAGGTCATAGGAAACAAATTACTTCTCGTAACTCAATGTTTTTTTTTAATAAAATAGATTTTCACAGAGCATTCGAGTACCTGTTAATTGTAAAATGTTGAACCTTCGATTCCCTTTCTTGTGAAAAACAACTTTCCAAGGAAACCTGCTTACATAAATGAATGAGTTCGAAAACTTAATAAAAATAATTTGCATATTTAATATTACACTCGAGATAATAAACTAAATTTTACTAAATTAAATATAACAATACTTAAAAAACAATTCGTAAAGTTTGGCAAGGTATTTACTAATAATGAGTAGCTCTACATACTCTTTACATGCCCATTTCCATATACATAAAGTTATTGTTTGCTGCATATAGGAATACGGTAAGATGCCAAAGCGATAGCAATGAACGCCATCTTTCTTTACGATTAACATATGAAGACCACATAGGGTCACATCTCGATATGTAATCACCACCTAACAAAGGAGTCACTTGACATCTCCTTATCTGTTGCAGACAATGTTACAAATGTCCACAATAATATAATGAAGCTTATACAAACGCCGAAGAAACTTTATTGCTTACAGCACTAAACATGTCTAAACAGCAACCACGATTTGAGGTCCAGAACAACATTTCTTGTTCAAAAAAATGCGATATAATGAAACTCGTTTTCGTCTACAATAGATACAATACACAACTTTCGAGTCGATATGGCTTCATATTCATTAGAAAGGTAAACATTTATTAATCGTAAAAACTCAAAACTTACAATTATGTAAATGTGTACTGCCACAAAGATTGTAATCTTACTCTTCAATTATGTATTATCTTTAACAAAGTTAATAAAACAACATAGTATAAACTCGGCAATATATTTTAACACAAAACACGCCTGAAATGCTTAAGGGTAGATGTGTTTTAGTCTACATAGGGATCGTATTCTTTAAGGCTGAGAGCCATCTGCGCTCGCCACTTGCCCGTGAAGCTGTAAAGGCTATCTGCGGCCAACAGCAGTAGTCAGTTCGGAAAAATAAAGGGATCGTATTTCCACAATTATATTTCATCATTTATGAATGTATATATCAAGAAGGCTTAACCATATTTCTCCGAGTGATATAATCTACCTAAATTTTCTTTTATTTCAGCTTTCTTAAGAAAAAATCCAAGGATTGTTTCATACTGATCAATAATTTAAAATAATACGTAATAAACTATTGATTGGATTTCTTAAAAAATATGCATTGTACCGCTCGCAAAAACAACATGTTTATAGTTGTTGCAAATGTGTCCTACAGAAGTATGCGATTGCGATCGGATCTTGACGAAGCGACTTCTAACACCCACACATTTTAGTAAATACATAAACATATACATGAGTACACACTAGTGTATAATACACTTGTCCCACTATCATCACGCGCGAGTGCAAGCGTGTTGGCGAATGACGTCACCCACAATTGTCAGCGAAGTCACGGCTAACGAGCAGCACTCGGTCACCGTACACTAGTTGTGTTTTGCGTAGAGTATTTTGTTTGTTAACACAATCCTTCTCCTATGATAAACTGAAAGGTCGCGTGTTGACATTGAAACTATTGATTCAGGTGTATTACCCAGTGCTACTGTAATGCGGCTGCACTACACTGTCTATTTTGTGAACGATTCACTCTCGTTTTCACTGAACTTGACATGGGTCAGATGACACTTGAAAACTAAACAAACCGTGCGCTGGTGATGTCATGCACGACGTCATGCGATTGTGGGCCCTAACGCCGCTGCGGTCTGTGTGAATGCGAGCGGCTTTTGCGTGCCAAACACTGTGACTTTGCTTCGTACTTTTATCTTCCGCGCGAATGCCTCAAGGACAGCCCTTAATTCGGGTCTCAGGTCTCTTTTTCATTGGGAAGTGACACGGTCGTCGCTCGGCCGAGAGACCTTGCTCCCCTCCCCCTGGGCCCTGCTCAGCTGACGTCAGCCGCGCCATCTTGCGACACTGACGCGTTGCTTGGCAACGAAACACGCGCTACGCAGTTCCAAGGGAGAATATGTTTTGCACGAGACGCAATTAATTTTGTTTTGAAATTTTCGTCAGCACCGAACTTGTCTTTTATGAAATTTTCTCAATCAGTGTGGCGGTCTCTGCTTATAGTACAGCTTGTAAAGCGCGTAGTTTACTCACAATTTGTACCAATAACTCCATGTACGTGAACCGAATTAACTGGGCAAACATTTCATTCACATTCAGCTATTAATTAAGCGTTTCAATGGTTCGAGAATATCTGACTGAAGTTACGCAACAATGCTATACATTATATGTAGTCGTGTTTGTTGGCTCTTCCTACTAAATAGGAGTATAGGTATTATTGTTTAGGTATTTTGGTGTGCACATATTAAGAGGGGACTAGAAATATATGAAATATTCATGAAAACATGTAAGTTCTTTGGAAGAACGGCGAAATTCTAAGTAATATATTAATATTTAAAATCCAACTAATAAAGGCATAACTATACTTTCTTTATAACATTCTTAACAATTCCTTAACCAATTCGGTATTTTCCACCATCTGCAATAAAATACTAAACCTTATTTTTATAAAAGCGCACCTTATTTTATATGTCATTTCAAAGATCACTTTTGTTTATTTGCAATAATGTATTTTTAAATACACTGAAACCAATAAATATAAGCTCAATTGATGATAGTGAACAATGACGTCACATATTAATAATCTCATACAAAATATATGGAAGCGTTCCTTTTTCACTGTTCATAAAAAGTGCGTCAACGACTAGTGGTGTCAAATACCAAATTCCTTATGCATAACAAATAAAAATGTAGTAAAATTAGTAATTCTCACCTGAAACAATCCTAACACAGTTTAGTTAAATTAAGGAAAAAACAAAGTAAAAATTTTAAGCCATTATTAAAATAATGTGTATACCTACACATTTCGCCAAAAATAGCCAGAAAAACACGTCATTAAACAGTTTTGGGGGGAAATATGATATATTTTTTCATCAAAGAGAAATGCTTTAAGCCTTGCTTTCCTTCAGTAACTATGACGCAAATCAGTCTACAGACGTTCTTACAAATTATTGACTGTTCGATTCCGTAAATACGCTGTTATTACTTATACCTCCATCGCTTACGAGACGATTACGCTTATTAAAATGTTATACACAGGTATTGTAATGTCAACAATTTGATAAGCCCTTATAAAACGTTACAGTATCGATGTCGAAGCGTAATTGTTACTTACGGTGTGAAGCCAATGTTTAACAATAAAACATGCAGATACTGGTACAGAAAAATATAACCTACGGGACAGTCCAACGGTGGGTTGATTATAAGTTAGGAATAACATACATGCACATACATAATTTGTACGTACTTACATTTATGAAGAAACTACTTACGCTTTAAGCTTCTGCTTAAAGCGCAAGCAGTGTATTCATCGGGATATTGACTAAGTTTTACTAAGTGGTAGACCCCGTAGTCTAGGTAGGTCCACTGCAGTGCCAGATATCGTGCAGTGAAATCACTCTCACCAGAAGACATTTTTCAGAGAAAATTATGTTATCTTAATGATCATCGGGTATGATCCATCCGCATCATCAGTCATCACTTACCATCAGGTGAGAAGACGGTAAAATGTCCGGCTATAGAAGATAAAAAAACTTAGAGCGACCTATTTATGTTATGCATTTCATATTGGGTCTGAAATCTGGTAAATTATATTTTTTATGATACATCAATATATTCTGTCGCTCTGTCCTTTAAATCTCATAGATATTTAGAAACCCAAAACTACCTACGAGGTCCAGTAGATAACGTACTTTTATATTATCAGTTTCGTGTTCAAGCAGTGATTAATTCCAACTCCAACCCATGTTAAGGTCGGAGGTTAGAGATTGCCGACAGAAAGAGTTCATTACGGGTCCTAATGAAGTTATCCCGGATTTCCACGTGTTTCACACGACGCTGGTGCGCGTCCAATGAGCGTAGGAGTTGAATATCAAGAACTCCGATGAGGGTTGCCAAATTGGACCTTTTAATTGCTTTGAATAGTCTACAATCAGTTGGCGGTCAGACATAATTTTTGTATTTTCTAGTCTTTTGAACAAAGATCCTAAGTAAATTTATTTATAGAGCCGCTAGGTCCAGTTCTAGAAAATAAATTTTGCATTTTATCTTTAACCTTTTTCTTAGCTTTGCCTTTTTCCAGTTAACAAAAAAGAACATGAACAATATGAAAACTCAATAGTTTTAGAAAATTAAACTGGTTCGTACCATCAACTACCTATACTCGTACCTGTGGTAAGGGAATCTATAAATTATTTTAACTGTTACGACTTCCTTATCTATAATAGACGCTCGATTTGATTGATTGATCGAACTAAGAAAAATATGATTGCTTACAATGAAATAGTCGTAAACAGAGCAAACGATGTCATGGAGATGTCTTCGTCTTTAACATCTCTTCCTATATTCTTCATAATTGTCAATATTTTATATGATTCCTAAAGGTAAAGTTTTCAATAAAGACATGTCTGTGTATCAACCCTGCTGAAACCATTCCGCCTACGTGTGCGTCGCTCGCAAACAAAATGGAGGTCCACTTACTGCTATAAATCCTGTAGGCAAAACTGCGGATGGAGTTTTAATTAATTAATATGGACAGCAAAAGCATTAATGATGCTTTTGTTGAGAGTTATTATCGCAGTAAATTGCGTTTGAGTCTTAAATTTTTTAAAGAGGCTTTTCTATTTGAAATTTTAGCAACTCTGAATAAAGATGTTGACACTAACTCAATAAACATTGAAAATTATTTGACATCCCTTCAAATAAAGTTTGTCTTACTAAAGGTAAAAGGTCTTTTTTAATCTTATTTATTAATATAAATGAAATACGTAACAAGGAGATCCCTATTATTTGCAAAGTAATACAACAACACTTATTGTATTATTTTTAATAGAATTACCCTATTATAATAACAACCAGCGCCAGCGCCATCACTTAATTTTCAATTTAAGCAAACTTCGCGTCAAAATAATACACAGAAATACGAATCATACATGTTTTAACACATTCATGTACGTACATACGTACATCGAAGATTTGTTTGCATATGCGTGGGTGCACGTTGCACCCCGGCGGGTGGAGGTTGGGGGTGGAAGGTCACACTGGAGGGTGAGATATTCACTGAATTGTTTTCGACGAGAGCGAATTAGCGCGAGCAATAATATAGTGAAAGTGCTTTGTTTTGTTTGATGTTGCCTTTAGACTGTTTACCTCGATATTTAGTTAGTTCTTTCGGAAAAGTACCAAGCATTAGACTTCGTAGTGTAGATATATGAATTGAATAGAGTATTCATAGACTTAATAAAGCAATATATTATTGTATTAATGAGGAAGTAAAAAATACGACGTGGGTATATAAATAGACCGGGCTAACTAAGGAAAAAAGTTGTAGTAACTTGTCAACACAATTATGTAATACAGACTTAAATTTAATAACTTCGCAATGCATGAATTTACTTCCTTTTGTTATTTGATCACTTATTTTGTTGTATCCTACAAACAATGGTGACGGGAGGTTTGAGCAATAAGTAATCGCGTGCCAAGAGGCTGTGCAGTTAGTGATAATCGTTGTTCATCATCTAATTTGACGTTAATTGCTTCGTGGACGGAATGATCCCCAATACTTAAGCAAAACAAAAGTATTGTCCTTTTTTAATTGTAAAAAATATAGCAATTAGCTTTTTATGTCTGTGTGAAATTCCTACAGTTAGAGATTTTGCTCAACACTACATGGGCATTCCATGTAGTGTTGAGCGAAATCGACAATTGTAGATAAAATATTTTTCTACAACACAGCCCCGTACCCATTATTGAGTCTAGGTAAACCTGATAGAAGTAATACGAGTATCACAAATATACAATGTTTAATTTTGGTTTGCTTTGCATACTTATCTTCAAAGGCTTTTATATCTTAATAATAGCTAGAAAAAGTAAAAGTTAAAAAGTATTAAGTATTTAACTACTTTTTCTATGTCTAAATAAATATGTATCTCCCAATTCGACAATCTTTTTTATATTTTACTTTACAGAGTTTTCGTGTGGAAAATGCTTACATTTACGCTATCGAAACTATTGTTGTAATCTTATGGGGGCAGGCTAAGGTCAAATGCTAAATAGAAACTGTTCCGAACTGGCGAACTGTGCGAGTTGTATCCCTGTTTTAGTCATATGAATTGCTTAAAGATGCTTAAGTATTTAAAGTAATTAATTTAAATATGAATAAAATAGGTAAAACAGAGGATGTGCTCATCGCAAAATGTGCACATTGGGTAGGCGCCTTCAAAAGAAGCTGATTATGGACATACTTTAATATATATTGTAGTCGCCAATATCCTCTGCCCTGATATCGTTTCTCCTTCTAAACAGCCAATATTACCTTGAATAGTAAGGAGATTAAGTTCTATAATATATTCGATTTTGTTAAACAAAATTAATATATTTTTTCATGTCATATACTCCAATGAATAAATATGAATAAGTATTTGATTATCCTTTAATCCAACAAAAAGTAATATACAACAGAAAGATATCATACTGAAACGTAAACATAACTGTTTATTTACAACATTACGTATGCTGATAGTAATATGTTTTATTTTTTTACCAAATTGATCATTTGTTATTTTATTATATTCCAAATTTGTTATTCTTCTGGTTAACATAATAAAGTTAATATAGAACCTACAATTAGTTACATTTTTGTGATGATATTTTTACTAACTCAGCTTTCTTAAATTAACTTTTTAAATAATTGTATAAGCTACTTAATATTTTAATAAATAGATCAAGTTTGATAAATAACAAATATCTACGTATAACACGTATCATCTCATTTTGTTACCACACGAAAAAATTTTTATAATTTAATATAAATAAAAAGACCGTTTACAACTATAAACCTTAGTTTCCACCGGGTAAAAAGATATATTTCAAAGGTATGATGGTAGTCAGAAAACTTAAACCATAACGTGTTAAATATGTACAGATATTATACGTCCCCACCGAGGGGCACGAGCCTACCCGTATAGGGTAGTCTTAGTCGTACACGTGGGCCCAGTGAGGATTGGCCGACTTCACGCACAACCTTTAAATCTTTCGTAAGCAGGTTTCCTGACGATATTTTCCTTCATCGTAACAGCGTCGGATAAACGAACATAGAATTTCGAAATTCGAAAAGACATTGGTACGTGGCGGGATTTGAACCTGCACCCTCCTGGTAGGAAGGCAACAGTTTACACCAATAAGCCTCCGACGCTCTAATAAGCTATACAATGAAATAAACATTCTAATAAGGAATACTTGAAAATTTTAAATATTCAAAATAGAAAATAATGCATTCCTTGCAATTTACTGTCTAACAACGCAACTACCAAACACCAACAAGTCGTCTTTCCTGATATCACTGAAGCTGTCCCTGTCAGTCTGTCCGTCTGTCCCACTTCCGCCACGTGCTCGTGCCGGACGCCGTACGTTCCGGCAGATACGGGGGTTAAGCTAGCGCCCGGCCTAATTCCGCAGCTCGTTCGCCCGGGCCAAGCGCGTGGGAATGCCCGGGTCCGCCCACGCGCGTCTTTTGCCCTCCCACTTCCAGAAACATCAGATGTTCATCGTTTGACATTTCATTTCAAATTTTATAAAATAATGAATTGTTTTCGGACCTCTTTTGCGGTTTATCTTGACGATATTCGAAGTTTCGTCGGACGTCTCATAAGTTTCTCTGTTAACTTTTCCTTACACGAGCCTTTAATAATACAAAGTTGACAGTGCCACTTAAATACATATCGTTCATGGAATTATAATATTTTTATTAATGTAGCAATTAAGAAATTAAAATAAATCTTTCGAAAACATCGTTTTTTGAAGAATTAATATCCGTTGAAAAAATCGTCTTATTTTTGTTTTTAAAATTTATGTAACAACCCTGATTGTTTTATGTTGAAAAAAAATCAATCATTATTCACATAATCTTCATACAGCTAGAAAGATTATTTCACGTTATTTACCTCAATTCACGCTTACACGCTTGCATTACCCTTTTAAGAAAAAAATTTAATGAGCCGTGAGAAAAAGGGAAGTCAATGACGTCGGTGTTCACGACCCGCCTTGAAACCCTTTTTGTAAATATTAATTTTCAGTACATTGAGTTCATGCTTTCAGTCAAGCCAACGTTTAATCGAGGTTAATAGAAGTACAATTTGTGTATAGATTTTTTGGTACTTTAGTACGTACGTGGTACTTACGTATTGTTTTTGTTTTTTCAATACGAATGAGTCCTTTTAATATATTTCATTTCGCCATTTAACAAAATTTATATTATTTAACTTGATGCTAAGCATCTTTGAAAATTAGGGATTAATAAAAATCATATCAAAATTAATAATTTAAATAATTAATCATTAAGTACATTCTAACTTTCTGGGCTTAGTAAGTAATTTTATTCCTCATAGAAAACACTACAGTTAATTTTGTTTTTTCTGTGGAAATCCATATTGCGTGCACCTTCATCTTTGCACGGAATTGCACTATCAAACGCAAGTGCGGCAACAGCCACCTACAAACACAGTGACCTGACACCCTGAGCCCACTTCTACTTTCCCACCCTCCCGACGACGCCCAGCCCAGTGTAAACAGGAAGCCGTGCTAGGTGCGTCTATAAACAATTACCATGTTCGATTCTAATAAGTACTAAATACAGTTGAAAATTTATTTTTTGATGAAATCACCTATAAATACTAATAAATAATTTAGGATTATGTTTATAAAATGTATCCAACTAAACACAACCACATTTAAAAAACTATCACCAGTATAGAAGTAGTACGGTTAAATCGTTATACTAGTAGATAAAAATCATTCATTTTAAATTAGTTGATTATTATTATGAACAAGTAGATCAAATAAATAGGAAGAGGAAAAGACATTTACATGCATGACAAACTAATTACCTAAAACACACGACCAACGCTAATGGCAACAATTGCAATATTTCAAACCGCAACGACTAACTCAGCTCACATACAACTCATTTATAGTCACAGGCTACATAGAAAGCAGTAGACTAGGTGTAACAAATACACAAGGAATTTTAATCGCTACAACTGTCGGTAACTTGTTTAGCAATTTTAATTAGCAATATAATTATGATATTATTAAAAAATCATTATGACGATTGTCAATAACATTTATAAATTAAATTAACGTACCTATAGGTACATAATTAGTGCAGAATATTTAACACGCTAATGAAATTGATAATAATTTTGTGAACTCTTGAATACGCTACCGTGACCTCAACAGCTACACGAGCGTCAAAATTAAAATTATGTAAAATTAAAGTAAATTTTAGTGCGATAGTGAAAAGGCACGTCTTAGCAATCAGTTGCTATAAAGAAATGACTGCATCCATAGTACTCATACGCTTATATCCAAAATAAAATTATCGTGACATTATAACATTAAAGATATTGGGTTACTAAGAGTTCTTAATGTATTAATTAAATTAAACAAAAATATGGCCCATGTGTCTTATGAAATTCAATGCTTGAATATAGACTTATTTTGGGGCAGATATTCTAATCCAGGCTTCCGTCCACCAAGGAGCATTTTATGGTACCATTGATTGTATACACAGTTTAAAATTTTGTTACGATTACAAATGCAAGTTCAATACAATATTTTTTCTTTTACTAAATAAATACCAGTTTCAAGATGGCTAAATACCTGCTGCGGAAACTAAAACGGATTTCCGCAACACACAATGACAGCCAACGTGCTGCATTATTCTCTGTGTTTGTTTACGTGACGTGACTGTATCACGCAGCACTATGCTGGAACACTTGTAACGACGGATTATGCATAGATGTGTAATTAATCATTTTTTCCTTGACAACGAAAATATTATGTGTNTTGTATTATTTTAATAGAATACCCTATTATAATAACAACCAGCGCCAGCGCCATCACTTAATTTTCAATTTAAGCAAACTTCGCGTCAAAATAATACACAGAAATACGAATCATACATTTTTAACACATTCATGTACGTACATACGTACATCGAAGATTTGTTGCATATGCGTGGTGCACGTTGCACCCCGGCGGGTGGAGGTTGGGGGAAGGTCACACTGGAGGTGAGATATTCACTGAATTGTTTTCGACGGAGCGAATTAGCTGCGAGCAATAATATAGTGAAAGTGCTTTGTTTTGTTTGATGTTGCCTTTAGACTGTT
Source organism: Leucinodes orbonalis (assembly GCA_019425675.1). Classification (NCBI taxonomy): domain Eukaryota; kingdom Metazoa; phylum Arthropoda; class Insecta; order Lepidoptera; family Crambidae; genus Leucinodes; species Leucinodes orbonalis. Next base: position 139,464 of record PQWD01003106.1, on the reverse strand, counting down.
TACCTCATATTTATTAGTTCTTTCGAAAAGTACCAAGCATTAGACTTCGTAGTGTAGATATATGAATAATAGAGTATTCATAGACTTAATAAAGCATATATATTAATGAGGAAGTAAAAATACGACGTGGGTATATAAATAGACCGGGCTACGGCTAACTAAGGAAAAAAGTTGTAGTAACTTGTCAACACAATTATGTAATACAGACTTAAATTTAATAACTTCGCAATGCATGAATTTACTTCCTTTTGTTATTTGATCACTTTTTTGTTGTATCCTACAAACAATGGTGACGGGAGGTTTGAGCAATAAGTAATCGCGTGCCAAGGCTGTGCAGTTAGTGATAATCGTTGTTCATCATCAATTTGACTTTAATTGCTTCGTGGACGGAATGATCCCAATACTTAAAGCAAAACAAAAGATTGTCCTTTTTTAATTGTAAAAAATATAGCAATTAGCTTTTTATGTCTGTGTGAAATTCCTACAGTTAGAGATTTTGCTCAACACTACATGGGCATTCCATGTAGTGTTGAGCGAAATCGACAATTGTAGATAAAAATATTTTTCTACAACACAGCCCCGTACCCATAATTGAGTCTAGGTAAACCTGATAGAAGTAATACGAGTATCACAAATATACAATGTTTAATTTTGGTTTGCTTTGCGTACTTATCTTTCAAAGGCTTTTATATCTTAATAATAGCTAGAAAAAAGTAAAAGTTTAAAAAGGTATTAAGTACCTTTTTAACTTTTACTTTTTTCTAGCTGTCTAAATAAATATGTATCTCCCAATTCGACAATCTTTTTTATATTTTACTTTACAGAGTTTTCGTGTGGAAAATGCTTACATTTACGCTATCGAAACTATTGTTGTAATCTTATGGGGGCAGGCTAAGGTCAAATGCTAAATAGAAACTGTTCCGAACTGGCGAACTGTGCTAGTTGTATCCCTGTTTTAGTCATATGAATTGCTTAAAGATGCTTAAGTATTTAAAGTAATTAATTTAAATATGAATAAAATAGGTAAAACAGAGGATGTGCTCATCGCAAAATGTGCACATTGGGTAGGCGCCTTCAAAAGAAGCTGATTATGGACATACTTTAATATATATTGTAGTCGCCAATATCCTCTGCCCTGATATCGTTTCTCCTTCTAAACAGCCAATATTACCTTGAATAGTAAGGAGATTAAGTTCTATAATATATTCGATTTTGTTAAACAAAATTAATATATTTTTTTCATGTCATATACTACAATGAATAAATATGAATAAGTATTTGATTATCCTTTAATCCAACAAAAAGTAATAATAACAACAGAAAGATATCATACTGAAACGTAAACATAACTGTTTATTTACAACATTACGTATGCTGATAGTAATATGTTTTATTTTTTTACCAAATTGATCATTTGTTATTTTATGATATTCCAAATTTGTTATTCTTCTGGTTAACATAATAAAGTTAATATAGAACCTACAATTATTAGTATTTTTGTGATATTTACTACTCAGCTTTCTTAAATTAACTTTTTAAAATTGTATAAGCTACTTAATATTTAATAAATAGATCAAGTTGATAAATACAAATATCTAACAAACGTATCACGTATCATCTCAATTTGTTACCACACGAAAATTTTTTATAATTTAATATAAATAAAAAGACCGTTTACAACTATAAACCTTAGTTTCCACCGGGTAAAAAGATATATTTCAAAGGTATGATGGTAGTACAAAACTTAAACCATAACGTGTTAAATATGTACAGTATTATACGTCCCACCGAGGGGCACGAGCCTACCCGTATAGGTAGTCTTAGTCGTACACGTGGGCCCAGTGAGGATTGCCGACTTCACGCACAACCTTTAAATCTCTTCGTAAGCAGGTTTCCTGACGATATTTTCCTTCATCGAACAGCGTCGGATAAACGAACATAGAATTTCGAAATTCGAAAATACATTGGTACGTGGCGGGATTTGAACCTGCACCCTCCTGGTAGGAAGGCAACAGTTTACACCAATAAGCCTCCGACGCTCTAATAAGCTATACAATGAAATAAACATTCTAATAAGGAATACTTGAAAATTTTAAATATTCAAAATAGAAAATAATGCATTCCTTGCAATTTACTGTCTAACAACGCAACTACCAAACACCAACAAGTCGTCTTTCCTGATATCACTGAAGCTGTCCCTGTCAGTCTGTCCGTCTGTCCCACTTCCGCCACGTGCTCGTGCCGGACGCCGTACGTTCCGGCAGATACGGGGGTTAAGCTAGCGCCCGGCCTAATTCCGCAGCTCGTTCGCCCGGGCCAAGCGCGTGGGAATGCCCGGGTCCGCCCACGCGCGTCTTTTGCCCTCCCACTTCCAGAAACATCAGATGTTCATCGTTTGACATTTCATTTCAAATTTTATAAAATAATGAATTGTTTTCGGACCTCTTTTGCGGTTTTATCTTGACGATATTCGAAGTTTCGTCGGACGTCTCATAAGTTTCTCTGTTAACTTTTCCTTACACGAGCCTTTAATAATACAAAGTTGACAGTGTCCACTTAAATACATATCGTTCATGGAATTATAATATTTTTATTATTAATGTAGCAATTAAGAAATTAAAATAAATCTTTCGAAAACATCGTTTTTTGAAGAATTAATATCCGTTGAAAAAATCGTCTTATTTTTGTTTTTAAAATTTATGTAACAACCCTGATTGTTTTATGTTGAAAAAAAATCAATCATTATTCACATAATCTTCATACAGCTAGAAAGATTATTTCACGTTATTTACCTCAATTCACGCTTACACGCTTGCATTACCCTTTTAAGAAAAAAATTAATGAGCCGTGAGAAAAAGGGAAGTCAATGACGTCGGTGTTCACGACCCGCCTTGAAACCCTTTTTGTAAATATTAATTTTCAGTACATTGAGTTCATGCTTTCAGTCAAGCCAACGTTTAATCGAGGTTAATAGAAGTACAATTGTGTATAGATTTTTGGTACTTAGGTACGTACGTGGTACTTACGTATTGTTTTTGTTTTTTCAATACGAATGAGTCCTTTCAATATATATTTCATTTCGCCATTTAACAAAATTTATATTATTTAACTTGATGCTAAGCATCTTTGAAAATTAGGGATTAATAAAAATCATATCAAAATTAATAATTTAAATAATTAATCATTAAGTACATTCTAACTTTCTGGGCTTAGTAAGTAATTTTATTCCTCATAGAAAACACTACAGTTAATTTTGTTTTTTCTGTGGAAATCCATATTGCGTGCACCTTCATCTTTGCACGGAATTGCACTATCAAACGCCAAGTGCGGCAACAGCCACCTACACACAGTGACTGCACCCTGAGCCACTTCTACTTTCCCACCCTCCACGACACGCCCAGCCAGTGTAAACAGAAGCCGTGTGCTAGGTGCGTCTATAAACAATTACCATGTTCGATTCTAATAAGTACTAAATACAGTTGAAAATTTATTTTTGATGAAATCACCTATAAATACTAATAAATAATTTAGGATTATGTTATTAAAATGTATTCAACTAAACACAACACATTTAAAAAACTATCCAGTATAGAAGTAGTACGGTTAAATCGTTATACTAGTAGATAAAAATCATTCATTTTAAATTAGTTGATTATTATTATGAACAAGTAGATCAAATTAAATAGGAAGAGGAAAAGACATTTACATGGCATGACAAACTAATTACCTAAAACACACGGACCCAACGCTAATGGCAACAATTGCAATATTTCAAACCGCAACGACTAACTCAGCTCACATACAAACTCATTTATAGTCACAGGCTACATAGAAAGCAGTAGACTAGGTGTAACAAATACACAAGGAATTTTAATCGCTACAACTGTCGGTAACTTGTTTAGCAATTTTAATTAGCAATATAATTATGATATTATTAAAAAATCATTATGACGATTGTCAATAACATTTATAAATTAAATTAACGTACCTATAGGTACATAATTAGTGCAGAATATTTAACACGCTAATGAAATTGATAATAATTTTGTGAACTCTTGAATACGCTACCGTGACCTCGACAGCTACACGAGCGTCAAAATTAAAATTATGTAAAATTAAAGTAAATTTTAGTGCGATAGTGAAAAGGCACGTCTTAGCAATCAGTTGCTATAAAGAAATGACTGCATCCATAGTACTCATACGCTTATATCCAAAATAAAATTATCATGACATTATAGCATTAAAGGTATTGGGTTACTAAGAGTTCTTAATGTATTAATTAAATTAAACAAAAATATGGCCCATGTGTCTTATGAAATTCAATGCTTAAATATAGACTTATTTTGGGGCAGATATTCTAATCCAGGCTTCCGTCCACCAAGGAGCATTTTATGGTACCATTGATTGTATACACAGTTTTAAAATTTTGTTACGATTACAAATGCAAGTTCAATACAATATTTTCTTTCTTTTACTAAATAAATACCAGTTTCAAGATGGCTAAATACCTGCTGCGGAAACTTAAAACGGATTTCCGCAACACACAATGACAGCCAACGTGCTGCATTATTTACTCTGTGTTTGTTTACGTGACGTGACTGTATCACGCACACTAATGCTGGAAACATTGTAACGACGGAATTTACTGCACTAGATGTGTAATTAATCATTTTTTCCTTGACAACGAAAAAATTTATGTGTTCTTGATTCTAAAGCTTTGCATTTACGAAATAAATAAATTACATTCGCGCTTTTTCTTATAAATACCGGCGATAAAATAATGTTTATTTTAATATAGATCCGTTAAGTTTTAACATGTCTGCCTATAGAGGATAAAAAAAAAACATTTTGTACTTGCTCATACATTTATTGAGCCGTACGATAGGTGTTCACAATTACCTACCTAGGTTAGCAGGCTTAGGCCATGCTGATTTACATAATGACCCCACTATCACACTGCCCTCATTTTTTCTAGCCTGGCAAACATTGGTCTTGTTACGTTGTTCTGGGTTCTTTCAACTCAATACAGCATGTTTAATCGCAAAAAATACTCACTCATCTCGCATTTTTATTACTGTTTTTTATGATTGTGGTAGTGCAGAGATACACTCAGACAATATATCTGTTATTTATTATATTGACGGCCCAGTTGTTTACTCTGTGTTCAGCGAGCAAATAAAAATCTCGCATCAATTTTCCACGTTATATTTATAGTGTAGGTAGAACATATAAGTAAGGCATAATACATTTATATGTGTTTTTCTTGATTACAGGTAGCTGTTGACGTTCGCAGTAGCAGCCAGCCCATAGGCCACTTTCGCTCTTACCCCAGCTCCTAATACCCTCTCCAAGATTGCTGCCACTATGGGTCGGAAGAAAATACAAATATCCCGGATCACGGACGAACGGAATCGACAGGTTTGTATTTAATTTCAATAAAATTGTTTACTTTTTTTTAAATGCACATTCATGACTGAGCACATTCATAACAGAGCAGGGAGGACAGACTTCGCAAAACGAATTGACATAAGTGTGTATATTTTATTAAATACTAGCAAACCCAGCGAACTCCGTTTCGCCACCAGATGACTTCGTTTTATGTAACATTTCGTTTGGTGATTAAAAGATGCCATCTACTTAAAATATTGATTTGTAGTACATGCTTTGTATCAGAGATGTCGCTGTATGTGAAAAAAGATTTTCCCGCATTTCTGTTGAAATTTTTCCTGAATTTTATTTGCTATAAACCTCACGGATCCCGAGACCTTTCCAACGAATGCAAAACCGTGGAAATCGGTTTGTGCGTTCTGGAGTTATAGCGTCAGGAAAGAAAACCCGACTTATTTTTATATAGTAGATGTATCCCGATACTCCGCTTTTCTATGCCAACTTTATATTAAAATCTATGTCGACTGCAATAAAAAATAATATATACAAGGTTGTTAAAGAAATATGACCTTACACCGTCTGACCTAACAGATGCATCATATTATGTCGTATCAGCGGACTCACTGCAAAACATTATCGCAAGGGACAACGACCGCTCCCATTGTAATTTATTAATTATACGATTACAATGTGTACCAACCCTCGTCCAGCATAACAAGGCCCCATGAAGCTAACTGCGCAACTTTGTTTAATAACTGAGGGAAACAAACCGAGGTTCAGGAGTCACTGGTCATACAATAGAGGAGACAGACGTCTGAAATGAAAGTTGCGAAGGTCAATTTACGCTTTTAACTGAGGATTTGAGTGCTAGCACGTAAAACAACGGCCAGGCATATGTGAATAATTTTGCTATGTATAAGATGTGCAATTACAGAGTTTCATTAATTAGTACAAGTAACTGTAGCTTTCAGGAGAAGGTATATCTTTTCACAATATGTACAACTATGTATATGAATAACACAAAAGTACAACTATACGAGTACTATAAGTCAATCGTCGCGATGAGAGTAATTTAAACTCTATGGTGTAAATACCCAAGATATTAAAAAAGGCACAAGATTTTGCATATTAAGGAAAATTTTACAAACCCTTATGACTTTAAGGTGACACGATGCGGTCAAGTGAAACAGAATACCGAGTTCTAATTAGTTTGCAACGCAGAGAATGACGCATTGCAACGAAAATAATAATTGTTTTTTTACACAAGTAGGAATACTACGGCTAATTATTAAAATATTACCAGGAATATGTTCTTAATTGATTCAGATTTTTTTCCAATTATTATTCAGTATCTAACATAATGAATAATAATAGGAAAAATAATCTGTTTGTAAGTCATACAAAAAGCATTTACTCATGAAATTGGTACCTACTAATATTAAGTTTCTAAATATTTTGTTTTAAATATATAGCAAGTTTTTAAAGGGTTTATCCATTATAAATGTCATTTTCAGGTGACGTTCAACAAACGTAAATTCGGAGTGATGAAGAAAGCTTACGAGCTTAGCGTGCTATGTGACTGTGAGATCGCTCTTATCATCTTTAGCTCCAACAATAAACTTTACCAATATGCCAGCACGGACATGGACAAGGTATTTTTGTTTGCCATCTAATATTTAAAAAGCTTTATTTATTAGTTAGAACTTATTCACAAAGTTTGCTATAATTGCAGGTTCTTCTTAAATATACGGAATACAACGAGCCCCATGAGTCGCTGACCAACCGCAACATCATCGAGGTACATTAAGTACGGCGTCATCTGTGTGCCCGTGATCGTAATGCAATGTCCATGCAAATTTGACTTATCCCATTAACCGAGTGCTTCCTACTCACAAACAAACCTAATGCATATATAATATTTACTAAACCTTTCCCTGACAATCTCTATAGAATAGATAATACAGTAGTCACATCTGGCGAAATCCTATCACCAGATCCAAATATTTGTGCAATCCCAACTCACGGAAGGAAACCGTAGAATGGATCACACATTATAGACGAAATAGATAAACACGAACCTAATAAAGTAGGTACCAGCATGTTTATATCTCGTTAAAAGAAACGAAGTAAAAAATACCAGACACCCTGTTTTTATACTAACAGTTTATGACTAGGCACCCCCAGTGTTTATATTATGTTTTCCTTGTACTCGTACAGCATGGGTTTTGTAAATATTTTTGTGTTTATTTGAATTAACCGCGCCTACCTGAGTTGTGATACAAGGGTAAAGTCAGAGTTGCATCATTGCATTCGACACTACACACATATGTACGCTAAAAAGTTTCCCAAATTTACTTAGAAACACTGTAGTTTTGAAAGCACTTTTATTTTAAACCCTCCACTACATACCGTTTTTAACAAATTTTAGTGGAATAATTAATAATAATTGTTAAACTGATAACACTAATGGTGTGTAGAGAGGGTGCTTATAATGTTTAACTTTGAAATATAATGCATGTCGAAGTAATACAGTAGGGTATACATAATTTTGGCTCGTCAAGCCACCTGAGCTCGTTTCGCTGACACTTGCAGGCCCTAACGAAGAAAGAGCATAAGAACGGAGTGATGTCACCTGACAGCCCTGAAGCTGAACCGGAATACAATCTAACACCAAGGACCGAAGCCAAGTACTCCAAAATCGACGAGGAATTCCAAATGATGATGCAAAGGAACCAACTGAATGGCAGCCGAGTCGGTGTTGGCGTACCGGGGAGCAACTACAATCTGCCTGTTAGCGTCCCAGTCGGAAGTTATGATCAATCTCTGTTACAAGCTAGTCCACAAATGCATACCTCTATTAGCCCACGGCCATCTTCATCGGAAACTGATTCAGGTTTGTATTTCTTCATATTCTAAACCTATCTTTACTATCAAAATATTTGTAAAACATGTCAATATATGAAATGAAAATAATCAACTTTATAGAACAGTACATTAGTACTGTTACATATAATGTAAATGTGAAATCATATTTTAAGATTGATTCCACTAGCGTTCTCCAAATAATCAACGTAATGACAACATTAAATATTACAAATTACAAAATGATACAGAAAATGCAATGTAACTTATATATAAAATTTTTCATTATAACAAAATTATACAAAAAACCAACCCTTAATAAGATCACTTTTTCATTAAAATCCACAAAATACATACATATATAATATAAAACATTTTTCATTAAACAAATATTTCAGTATACCCAAGCGGCGGAATGCTCGAGATGTCAAACGGTTATCCCGGTTCTGGTTCGCCATTGGGTGCAGCATGCACTCCATCGCCGTCACCGGGACCGGCGCCGTCACCGCATCGGCACCCTCACAAGTCGCATGGGCACGCCCCTCCGCCGCACCACTCGCCGCGGCACAACAACTTGCGCGTGGTGTTGCCTAGTTCGATGCCACCGCCTCAAGACGACATATCTTACACAGGAGAAGTAAGTAGAGACATCTTTACATAAAGTTATAGCGTGATGCTCAATCTACAAACTCTGGTGTTTGATAGTAAGAGTTTTCAAACCATGTTCTTTGACACTGTTTACTGTACCTATATCTTAATTCTCAATCTACGTACTATGGTGTCTGGTGGTAAGCTTTGTAACAATGGCCTTTGACACGTTTTATTCAAGATCGACGAATGAGGATCAAAACTCACCATGGAATATGCCTCCATATGCGAAATCCTCTTTATTTTCAGTCAATCAGCTAATTTAGCCTGCAATGTACTAATTCTATTGAAAAAGAAACACAAGTTTTATTTACTATGTGCGCTCCCCGTTGAATTCTAACTAGTTCATTCAGATCAAACTTCAATTTAAACGAAACCATCAGACCTCTTATAAACCTATCGCAGTCCGCTATTGGACATAGGTCTCCCCCATTTTGTGCCAGATATCCCGGTCCTCCGCTTTTCTCATCCATCAGACCTACACAATATAAAATCATATTTAAATTTATCTGAAAATGTCTTGTTTAATCTTACATAAAATTCGCTAGTTTGAAATTACTAGGAGTCCTCAACACATGCAATATTATGCTTAGAAGGAAGAATTCGGTGAACAAAAATGAATAATTATATTTGCAAGGTTTCCCCTAAATCTTAGTTTGTTGAGAGTACTGCCACATTTTGTGGCTTGAAATTATAAGCTTTGAGTGCTTATAATTTATCGATTTCATAATTTTATAGTTCATGATCCTGAATTAATAATAAGCTTATGCTTATATACTTACCAAGTCACATTAGACCAAATTGGAATTTAAATTTAATGAAAAGAAAGTATTGCAAAAGCGATAGTTCAGTTCATAACAGTTTTAATTAAAGGTGACCCATAATTTCAATAAATAACTATAATATTTTGTCTTTACAGACACAACTAAGCTACTCGGGCATCGGCAACTTCGGACCACAAGACTTCAGCATGACTTCGGATATGGGAATCGGACTATCGTGGGGCGCTCACCAATTGCAGACGTTACAGCACAACAGGTACATGTCTGTACAATTTTACATCCTTAATACTTTTAGATTTAAAACTAGGTTTTCCATTGATATAGTTCATTGATCAATTGTTTCTAATTACAAAAATGCTTTATCTTGCACGCTTCCAAACATGCTTAATTTGATTAAATTTAAAGATTGTTTTTGTGAATTCTCTGAAATTAATTTATGAAATCTGAATTTAATTTATGAAAGCTCTTAGATATGTAGCTTTTAAGCGTTTTACGGTTTCTAATTGGCTCGGTGGTCTAATGAGTCGTAGGTTCATTTAAAATCACCTGATTGTCCAAAAAGAAAAATGATTTCGTGCTTTGGCGGGTACGTTAAGCCGCCGGATCCGACTAAAATCTAAGAATGGTAGTGTTTAAAACCCATCAATCCGCATTGGACTCGCGTGGTGGGTTAAGGTTCAATCTCTTCATAGCTATGCTGTGCGGGAAGGCCTGTGTCATGCAGTAGGATGTTATAGGCTGGCATCCAATCCCACCTCCTCGTGGTGCATTTTGACGATTACTTAGGGTTTCTCTAGAAACCGAAACCTTTCTCTTTTATTGGAACTAGCGCTATGAGTTACGGTTTGAAAATTGAAATTAAATTATGCGAGTCTTCGGAGAAAACCATTTTCTAGCAGCAGAAAATATGGATGTGATAGAATTAGTAAGCTTTCGTAGATTATAGCATGCCTTAATTTTATTGATTTAGGTAATGTGCTATAAAAAATATCAAAATGATAGTGTATTGTTTTTGTTAAGTCTTCATTGATAGCAACCACTAAATGCAAAGTTTTATTTGGAAGTTTAGCACTTAGAAAATTTAACTCGAAAATTTACCTGCTTTATTCAGTATTGATTCAACAGCATAGTTCTTTATTTTACTTAGTCATATATTTGATAAATAAATAAAAATCGTCAAACACTATCAGAGTGCCACCTAGACCCAAACTAAGCATTTGCCTACTTACTTAGCCTGTACTGATAAACATACTTATATGCCTTTTATTTTGTCAATACATATATTAATTAATATATTAGTACATATTGTTTTATTGTACTAATTAACTTATGTTTTTATCACCGGAAAATTTACTTTAAAATTAACCTTTTATTTTTCTCAATGAAAATAAATCCAAAGAAAAACAAAAATACAAAAGAGCTCCGCCATGACAGTGTTCACCACTGCCGTGACCAGGATTCGAACCTGGGTTACTACGGCCACAACGTAGGGTCCTAACCACTAGACGATCACGGCTATCGGAGCTGATAACGATGCTATTGAATTTTGCGATATTATTCAGCTTTGAAGTGAAATGACCACTGTTATAAGACCTGTTACATTAGGTATCTTTTGACTGCTGCGTATACGTTTATTAGCAGGGAAACTGCAGGCAATCCAAGGTCTTCTTTTACTGGTTTTGTAGTACCTTCCGGATCGGTGGCGTGACCAATAAAGAACACCAATGTTACGCATCAACGACCACAAATTGTTAAGTGTAGCAACGTAAAAACTTAAATGCCAATGGTCACTTTATTTTTTGTATGAATTTTTATTCTTTGAATTGAAAAGAAGAGAACGAATTTGTATGTAATCACAGATTTAATAATATATACTATACAGATGATGCATCCCATACTGCAAAAACGTGACCATCTACGGAAGCTATTTGAGGAAGCTATTTTTAACTCACTTTATTCTCACTAGATGCCACTAGGTCCGTGACTAGGTGCTATAGCAAGATTCGCGTAGACAGATTAAACTGATATTTGAAAATCCGATAGGTGGCGTAAAAACACAGCTATTAATTAATCACAGTTCTAAATAAGGACGGCAACAGCGCATTTATTGTTTATTCTTACGGCGCGTGCGCTTTGACAGAGCGGCAACGTCGCGCGTTAGTGCGCTCTTCCGAATCCGATCCGACTAAAATGTTATTTCTCAAACCAAACATTTTGATAGGCATAGGTAGATAGGTATCTATGTATATTTGACGCGCGCGCCGTGCGTGGCGTGTGTAGTATTGTGCAAATTTAATTGCAATTAAGAATTGATTAATTGTGACGTTGCAATTAAACAATGAATTTATTGTTGATTGTGAACCAATAACAAATGAATTTCCAGGTTTTTTAATTAAACTTTTATTAAATAAAACTATTACTCATTATTATTTCAAAAATATAGAATATTATATAGAATTGAGCAGTAAGCCGTTGGTTCCAGGTGGGGGTTATTAGAGGAGGCTCTTATTATATATTAATAAATATCCACTGATATACACACAGCGCCATCTTGCCGCAAGTTAAGCGTGAAGCCTGTATTATGTATGAGTTCTAAACATACTTATACACTTTTCTTGTAAATAATATAAAAGCCAGATATTTTGTGAACGAAAAGCATCTTATATGTAGGTATATAGCCGCAAGAGCGGTCTTGAATGGAAGCCATCAACGGCGACGATATATTTATCAAAGGACAAAGGATACAAACATAAGGACTTAAGCGCCGTGCAAGACGCGTCACTTACGCGTTTTCTTCAAAATACTTATTAGTGTTTTGAATCAATGGTCACTTATTCCACACTTGTAATGTTTTTTATGTTTTTGTTATATTTAGTTTTCGACACTATATTAAATTGCGTTTTTAATTTGCTAAGGAACTGATATAATTTATTTTTATCACTATCAATACCGGTGAACTGATGTAATAAGGAAAAACAGGGGCTGCTTTTGAACCGACTTAAAAAAATGAGGTTACTCGATTCGACCTTGGCAAAAAAACGGAACCCTTATAAATTCGTCAAGTCTGTCTGTCTGTCCGTCCGTGTGTCATATCCTTTTTTCTCCGAAACTATAAGAACTACACTATTCAAACTTTGTAGATATATGTATTCTGTGAACCGCTATAAGATTTTTACAAGAAACTTGAAAAAATATTAATATATTTTGGGGTTTCCATACAGTGAACTGAAAAAAAAATTTTTTTTCATCGACCCCCCCGTTTGGTGTATCAATGTGTATAGATCTTGAAAAATGGTATCGAGGTTTCTAATATCATTTTTATAACTTGAATATTTTGCGCGAGAGACATTTTCAAAGTTGAAAAAAGTGTGTTAGAAATTCGAGGAGGGCTCTAATTTCTAAACTATGGAGTTGATAAAATAAAAAATGATGTACATAACCATAAAATCTGACAATCAAATTTAGTTTAAGCGATTTCTGATGTGAAGTTTTTTTTATACGTCATAAATGGTGAACCACTATTTTCTCATAATAAAGCTGTAGTAGGTGCCTAAGTAAATAAATAATATTTTATTCTATGTAACTTACTGCTGCGGAACCCACCACTATGCGACTCGCGCTTGCCCAATTTTTTTACGTTTGTTCGCATATATCTTCGTCGTTTATGAACTGATTTTATGATTATTTTTTTGTTGGAAAGAGGATAGTCCAGAGGTGGTTCCAAGATAAGGAAATAAGGGTTTGATGAGTGGTGACCAGAGAAATTGAACATTAAAAATCGACTCATATCAACTACTACTTCATGTAATCATGACAGATGTTTATTTGAGTGATTATTTTTATTAGGAATCCCTCATTCACTCACTTATTCTCAAAAATTTTCAGACAAAAAAATACAGACTTCAAACTGAAAATCTACAGAGATATGTTTAGCCAAATAGAAATGCTTAATTAATTCTTCATAATTTTTATGTCGGTGCCAAACAAACTACCTACCTATATTAAATTATAAAGCTGAAGAGTGCGTTTGGCTCCGACATCAAAATTATGAAAGAATTATTTAACCATTTCTATCTGGCTAAAATTTATTTTTAGTTTTAAATCGGTATTTTTTTTCCTCAAAGTTCAAAAAACGTAGCCAAGTCGTTTTTGTAGTTTTAACGATAAATTTAAGCAGAAGCAAGTTTTAAGAAGTACAAAAAAGTAAGAATAAAATTTAAAACTTTTAGTTGAGTTGCGTTTAGTTCGACCCATCTAACATGCAATTTTATTTTGATTGCACTGCATATTTCATGTTTTTATTATTCCCATTTACAATTCATAAGTAGTCTTTTTATCAGTGTAATGAACACACACACAAAAAAGCAATTTGTTATTAAAACATTATAATAGAAAAGCTGATTCAACACATCTAATAACATATTAACTGTGATAAAATTAAACGCAGTTTGCTCGCTCAAAGTGTACACGTGCAAGCGCCATCTATTAACTTTTTTTTTTGTTGCTGCAACCGTGCTTTCGATAATTGTGGTGGTTCCTTTTACTGCCGTTACCGGTACTGTCGCAAATCTTTAAAAAACTTTTATTTATTAGTAAAAAATGTTTTTTATATGATTGTTGATTGAATTAAGGAAAATATAGATTTTAGGAATAATAATTATTTGATAATATTGCATTTTAAAGTGTAAGCAAGATAAACTGATACAAGTAACGCCATCTATCGAAACTTCGTAGGAAGCTCACGGACAATATTAGGCGATGGGACCCCGTGATGGTAATTAATTAATTTCTTACGAGAGGTCAGGAAAGGTAGGCTGTTGATAGAGAATGTTTAAAATTTGGAGGAGCACAAAGTTTCCCCATAATACCAGCAATATTACGTCCACTGGTGAACATTTGGCCTCGCTTAAATATCTCCACCAACAATCTGAGGATATATGAATTTAACGATTGCAACCTTTATTAGGTCATATGCCCATCTTGCTCTGTCTGTCTCTCGCAGTGCTTGCCGTTCCAAATGTCTCCAATCGAGCACATTTGTCACTCACTTCAATCCTGCTTCACGATTTAGCTATAATTCGAAACCCAAATATATAAATATATTTTAAAGGGTTTTATGTGTATAACAAATCTTACGTCATATAAGTATATATAAACACCCATGTAAATAATGTACACGTTATTATTTACGGAATACGGTTCAAAGTACGGCAAAACAGAATCAAAGCCCTAACAAAAATTTTAAAACCCACAAAATAGTAAAAACTAAGCCCCGCCATGACAGTGTTCACCACTGCCGTGACCAGGATTCGAACCTGGGTTACTACGGCCACAACGTAGGGTCCTAACCACTAGACGATCACGGCTATCGGAGCTGATGGTGTAGCCACTGAATAAAAAGTACAGTTTCTTGCGTTCACCGAATTACGACCTTGTTGACTTTCACTGATCGAATTGCATAAAGTGCTTGCGCTAGTTATTAGTTTTCAGCTATATTCACAGATGGCATGGCATTGCATATCATAGTGAAAACATTGGTACTATTATTGGTAAACATCAGTAAACTAAATTAAAATTGCTTGATTTAATTTAATTGGATAAACTTAACATTACCCTCATTTTCTCTGCTCTCTTTTTTATTTATGATGAATAAATACTTAAGTACCTTGAAAATCTATATTAAATTAATCTGTAGTGTAATTTTATTGAGTAGGTACTAAAAGTATCTCATCATATTTTAATATGTAGCAATTTGGTATTAGAGTTCTCACGATTGTCAGTCTTGTCATCAAAAAATGTTTTCTGAGATGACGCTCAAATTAAAGAAAAATAGTTCGATCCACAGTTTCTAAATAATTCAGTACGAGCACTTTGTAAAATTTTAAACAAAACATTAAGATATATTTAGATAAATGCTAAACGCACACCAATTTTATAAAACAAACTGTGCAAGAAATTTTGCATTGGCAGTAACATCGTACATGAATTGAGATAAAGTGACGCCTACATAATTAAATTTATCGGTTGCTGGGTACCAGTGTGTGTATTTTTCTGATAAAACTTGCGTCTTCCAATAATACGTATGATTGTACTTATGCAAAACAATGTCTGATAACTTTCATTTGATAAAATTGCCCTAATTAAAAGTGGCATTATCTTTGTACTTCTCTATGGATCCATCTGTAAATACTGAATAATTAAACTGAAGTAATGGTAATTTGAGGATACTATTTAGCAGTAATGTAACACTAATTACACGACCTCGATGAAATACAATCAAAATACTAAACCTTCGATATACTGTTTAAACGTTTGTTGTGAATACTAAGCAACCGCTTACGTAAAAATATAGATGTATTTTTATTTTAAACACTTGAAAATAATACTTTTATTCTATGTATCAATACGGGCCTTAATTAAAGATTGAACCATCATTGCAGGTATTCCGACCCATATTTTTCTGGAATAACTGCAAATAACTGTTGATAACACAATTTTCTTAAAGTTATGTGAAAACGCCCTTCTGTTTTTCGGGGCATTTTATCATGACCGCTCATCACAACTGAGTTAAAAACCCTAAGGCGATAGACCTTGTCCATGATAGTGTGAGGTTTTGCTATTATCACTATGCTTGGCAGGTTGGTTGAAGATATCTATCTAAGATCTACTGATCATTTCTTCCCTGGCACGCCTCTTTCTAAGTTCAGAATTGTAAATATCCCTCGAGCGTTAAATACTAGGAGCAGAGGTCTGATAATACATGTTCTGTTGTCCAATATCTATATTCAAGGCAATATCATTATCTCCAGTATATAGCAATTGGTAAGTGGATATTTGTATCCGAAAAATAACCGTATTCTCCTTTTGTTACAGTAGCAGCTTGCCAGTACTCGGTGGTGGTGGAACACCGCCTCCTGCCGCATCGCCCAGCAACGTGAAAATCAAAGCCGAGCCAGTATCTCCGCCACGCGCCCCTGACCACATGCACCGTGCCCCACCCCCGCCCGCCCCCCGCTCATCTATCTGGAGTCATCGATGGTATGTTTCTATCTTACTTTTTAATTTTTGGTCAGGGTAGCTGCTTCTTTATTCATGGAAAATGCTAAGTGATAGACTCGATACCGAGTCGTCTAGGTAGGTACCGCAGTGCCAGATAATCGTTCCGTGAAACACGAGTGTTATGCACTTTTATGTTTCGAGATGAGGTACTATAGCTAGTGAATTACTGAGTATAAGAGACCTAACATCTGTCGTCTCGAGTGTTGGGCGCAGTGCGGCATTGATGGAGGATAATAACTGTTTATCAGTTGTTAGCTCCTTCAATGCCGTTCTGTCATGGTAAGACGTATCACTTACCATCAGGTGAGCGTCCTGGCCTTCCTGTACACTTAGATATCGTCAGATTCAGATATTTTTTTTGGAATTACTACGGATAATAACAAGTAACACAATCTTGTTAAGAATCTTGTGTGTTCGTCATTAGTTTTCGCTTTTTTGTTTTTAAATTATTGAATTTTTAATTTTGTCCTTAACTTTAAAGGAATCTAATTTTTACAGCAAATTAAATTTGGTATCAAATTCATCTGTAGAATCAAAAATGCACAGAAATAACTTCAAAAATATCTCAATGGTTACAGGTTCAGTAACGTCAAGTAACATGGGCTCACCGGCTGGGCAGGATATGAGGCACACTAACGCGGTGCCACTTGACTACGAGCAGCCCCACACAAAGCGGCAGCGGATCGAGGGGTGGGCCACATAGCTAGGCTATGAGGCCTTCGGTTCTTACCCAAGGCCCCTCCATCCGCACTGCTAAATCCAGCCCTAGCGTATCGGCCCAGGACGCCAGCCACGCGGCTGACTCCCTATCGAGCCTCGATCGATCGTCCTGCAGGATACCACCTTTCGCCCCTGGTGCTCGATGGGTTCAGTGCATGAAACTTCGATCAAAAGTCTGACAGGGAATGGTGCATCAGAACGGTGCTCCTTTCAATGGCATGGTCAAATTTGTGCGCGTTACTTCAAAGTCAAGAGACAGTCCACTGGCACAATGCATACTTGCTTTGCAGCAAGATCGACGTTAAACAATTTTATGTTGTTGAAGTTTACACTACCCTTCTATTATACGTAATTAATGATGTTAATGTAACTGCACATGTGAATACACTGAAATGTAATATTCAATGTTAAAATTTAGTACCTACAATGTTAAATGATAGCTGCAACCCTTCGGATCAGTTTTGACGTAAATCTAGATAGATTTCTAATTCCCTTGTAAATAGAAATCATTGTATGTGCAATCCGTGCCATTGTCTGTTTAGCTTAAGGTTAGTCAATTTAATATTAGTGACTATGGATTTATGCGAAGCGAAATGCACTATATTCCTGAGGTACAGTGAATACACGATGTCGAAGAGGATTAAGCAGTGGGACGGACTTGTGTTGTGAGTAAAATGAACACATGTAGAAAGTGTGCAAAGTGCGTATAAGACTTATAACGACTGTTGACTTTGTGTTAGTGTTTTAAAAAGTTTTTGTGCCATTTAAAAATATATTAATAGTGTGAC
The DNA here is from genome assembly GCA_019425675.1 of Leucinodes orbonalis. Taxonomy (NCBI): domain Eukaryota; kingdom Metazoa; phylum Arthropoda; class Insecta; order Lepidoptera; family Crambidae; genus Leucinodes; species Leucinodes orbonalis. Next base: position 121,217 of record PQWD01003106.1, on the reverse strand, counting down.
ATCCGAACTTGAATCTTGTAAATTTAGTGAGCGTATGTAGTGTCATCACAGAAGATAATAAACTTATGTATTGTAAAATCTACTTTATCTATTAACATATTTATACATGAGAATCATATAATATTTACATATAAATATGTATACAAGTCCCGTTAGGAACGAATGTTATTTATGTAAGTAGGTAATGTTAGCTAGAGATGAGTAAAAAAGTACCACACGAAGCTTTAAAATTTCTTATGATATAACACTCGCACTCTAAGCAGTCTGTAAGTAAAGGAACACAGTTATTGTATTGTAATAAAATTAGGATTCCTTATAAAGATATTTTTCACTTAGTATCTATTCGAAGGTATAATTGTGAAGAATAGACTTTATTTTCAATAGCTAATTGGACAATATATGTCTTAGCTTTGTTAATACACCGTAACTCTAAAACAATTGATACAGGGGTAACTCAATCAATAGAAAAAATGGCATATTTTATTCAGCGTCGTTATAATATAAAATGTTTTAACTCATTTCATTTACATTTAAATCACTTCTGTTGATTGCTTACCCCACTCTGATTATATTCTATAGTAGCTAGTTAACAATATTTTAGTTTTTCTCAACAGTTTAACCTGAATTGCAAACCAAATTGTCGAGTCAATTTTTAAGTAACATAAAATTACAAACTGTACTTGTTAAGTCTGGTGTTTCTAGTGCTGTAATTGATTATTAAGAAAACTAATGCTTGTTGTTAGTACATTTTATTATTTTGTTAGTGTGATCTGAAGATTTTAGCATTTTATTTTTATTTAGAAATATCTAGTAATAATAACAATGAACAATGTTTACTCTACGTATGAATAAAGTCAGCTTTAATGCACTCATACAAGAAAAGAATTTTGAAAAATACCTATTTTGGTATAGCACTATATCACGATCCGCCCTATTTTTAGAAAGTATTGTCTGATGTTCATAAAGTATTTAATCTTAGTAGCTTTGTCAATGTTGACCCCTTAATCCATCCGTGACGTCCAATGTATAAATAAATACGAGTATCACAAATCTTTCTTTTTGTTGAATGCCATGTTAGTTTAGATTATGCTAGTCCGTTTAAGTCTATACTCTTTCTTTTTTTTTTTACTCTATCCTTTCATATCGTCTCACTGTAGATGCCTTACTCACAGTGCCTAAGTGTACCGTTTTGTACCAAATTTGTATGATACGATAGCATTTTTGCTTTGGTATTTTTTCACATCCTAATAATTTTAAGTCTATAAGAATGTTAAATTGTTATGACCGTAGAATGTTAATGTAATATAGGTATCTAGTTATAAACTAAATGTTTCATGTATTGATAAATTTATACCCGTACACGTAACTGTAGGTATCTACGGTCATAGCGATTCTAGACGACGCTATACCACTTTTGGAGAACAGTTAAACTGTTTAATGTAACTTTGTGATTATAACTATATAAATAAGGATAAACAAAATTGCATAATAGACGTATATCCATAAGAATAATCCTTCAAATCACAGTAACAAAATGTTAATGTATGTTTGTTAAATTTGTACAGGGAATAACCAGTTTAAAGTTCAAAAGTCTGAACGCATAAGTAAATATGTATTTTCGCATTGTAAATTAAGTACACGATTAGATTGTAAACGAATTAATATTTTAATACCGGAACATAATAATTAATGTTGACCCATTTTTAGAGAACTATAAAAACATGTAAGTACACCTTAAATGTTAGCATATATATTGTTGATGTGATATAATTACCAACACTGTTACGAACCTTGTAATTTGAGATTCTACTGTTGCGTTATCTGAAATCGTTTTCGGTCGTTCGTTCCTAATTGTTCCTTTGTCTGGAATCGTTGGCGTGCTTTGTGTTAAAATTTGCTCAATCGTGTTCATTTGTCTTTGAAAATAATTCCGCGATCATTTTTACAATACCTTGTTAGAAAAACATAACAAAATTGTACTTCTGCTTCATGAAATTCAGTTGAATTCTTACATCCAAATATGTAAAGCATTTGAATATATGGTTACCTTAATACCTATCACTATATGCACTATGCAGAAAACAGGTTTTACAATACACCACAAGTATTTATGTCATTATCTTAAAAATATTGTAATAATTTGCACAAAATTGGTAAATTAAATATAAAATATGTGGCTATGAATGTAGCCTTCGAGAATTAGTTGACGGTACTTGATTGAAATATAATGTGTTATTCAAATATAATATAGGTATGTTATCTGTGCTTAATGTTGGTCACATGATATTATAATATGGACTTACCTTGTATAAAATATTTCAACAGTAAGCTGGTATTGGGAGCATTATTTCCGAGGTTGTGAGTATCGGGAATGAGTTCACGTTATTAATTATTAATATTAAATATATTATTCATTTCAACGCACAACTATGTTGTGTGTTCTTGTAAAAAGAGTATGCTTGGTTTGTTTTAGATGTACCTACTTTTGTGTATTTTTCCCGTATTTTCCCGCTGTGTATCAATAGCAAACAGTCAACCATAATCAGTTTATTTATTGCCTTTAGGATGAGTAATTCATTGCATTTAATGAAAATATATAGTCATAAGTATAAATATTGAAAATCAGCCGCTGATTTCGTCATCTTAGATGTTATGTGTACGCCGTTCCCTTCTCTTTGCTATTGTTTCACAGCTCATTACGAACAATCCAGATAGAAGATAGGAATATAAATACATATCCTTATTGAATACTCAATTCGATTTCACATTTATTTCTCTTGTTACATCAGTTGTGCAATACATAAATAACAAATGCTTAGGTAGGTATTAGGTATATTTTCGTTTGATTCTACAAATAATAAATATCTGTTGTATTTTATCGATATTTTTACTGATACAAGAGAGGTGCCTCGACATCGTTCGTTGCATCTCTCGAAGATTTAAGTCATAATGTATAATTATTTTTTAAGATAAGGCCGGGCCAAATATTGCATTAATTTAGGTCTTACGGCGCCTGTGTTTCTGTGTCTAGGCAGCCAGTTCTGCCCTGTGTATATTATGTACGTTGAATGAAAACATCTCAGTGGCTGAATGAAATATTAATGTTTATCGACAGTGTTAGAAAAATTGTTATAAATTATTTTGATGACTGTTCGAAGGATAATAAAGAGTTGGATGTCATTTATGTGTTTGATTTACCATTCATGCATGATATCTAATAAAAAACACATATAAAGCATATAATCTTATGTTCAAGTAGGTTCCGACTTTGTACATGAGAATAGAAAATAATGTCTTTTACAATATTTTGCTACATATCTCATTAAATCTAATAATAACATTTAAGTAATTTATTTAAGAAATCTCAATGCCTATTATTGACTATCGGCTAACTAGCAAGATGATCTCCAAATGCTCCATGAGATGCAGTTGTTCGTCTCTCATCAGTAACTTCAATACTGTCATCAGTTACTATTTTACGTCTACGTAAATCTTTTTCAAATATCTCTTGCACTTCTCTATCCAAATCAACTGAGCTGGATCGTCTCGAATCCCAGTGACTTACTTCTAATTGTTCATGAACAATGATGCTTTCTTGGGTTACGTTTATAATCTCACCATCTAATGTATCCTTTGATTCAGCACTAGAGGACCTTGTTTGGAATCTCAATTGGCTCTCTGTTCTTTCTTTAGGTTCATTTTCAATGTCGGGAGAGGATATCAATGTTTTCTTTAGAATTTACGCTTGATGGCGGTATCTTTCTTCCTAGACGACACCTTCTCGTTATCCCCCATCCCGCCCATTCCATTCTGACATCAGAGCTGACGCAGCGAGTAGGAAACCAGCCGCCAGCAGAAGAAACATACCTTGGGTGTCTTCTAATGTTAATCCCTTTTCTTCAGCAACTGCACCTTTCAAATTTCCTGCTCCAGCCTGCATATACATAAATACAAATAGTACATAAATATCCACTGACATTCACACAGTGCAACCTAGCCCATATTAAGCGAAGAGCTTGCAGTTCGGTACAACATAATTGATAAACATACTTATTTTTCATGTTTTGTAGATACATACATATTTTATAATATAGAAACATGTTTGTTTGTAATGGTCTGGGTCCATTACAAACAAACATGTTTATTATTCATGCACACAAATGTTTGCCCGAAGGATCGAACCCGAAACATTTGGTGTATTAGCCGACGTCTCGATCATTACACTACATGGGTTGTAAACTCATTTTTCAATTAGTCAAATAAAGATAAGATTATTTAATGAAAATTAACAAAAGATAATGCATAATAAAATCATTTGGGCCATAGAATTCTACTTTGAATCTTATATTTGAATATACACAATTGTTGATGTAGAAGATATTTCTTACCAAAGGTAGGTTGGTCTACTAGGAATTTCAAAACTTCATTGACTAGGACCATATCGCACCTTTCATACTATAGGGGCACATCTCAAAAATTAGCATTTTTGAGTTTCATATAAATAAATACGGGCCTACAATCAACACATCTACATGACGCAATTGATAGCAAGTTTGTGCCTTTTTCACATTTTCGAGTAAAGTGTAACATTTTAATAATACTGGGATAAATTTAACATCCGATAAGTAATTCATAACTAACGGACATTCTTTTATAGTTTTCTATTATTTTGCAATCAATGTTTTAATTTATTTATGACTGATTTTGTGAGAACAGAAGCGCTCAAGAATCTTCAAACGCGTTTTCCCAACAATTGTGTTTTTCGAATTGTGACCCTATAATATGAAAGCTGCGATATAACATTTTAATTTATTTATGGCACGGAATAAATTATGAAATAATGTGAACGTCTAAGTAGCAATGCAACAATCTTCCACCTAACAAAATACCTACCGATAGCAATTTGCCACTGCTACTTCGCTGCATCTCCCAACGGACTTCATCGAATATTTTCTCAATGAGTCCACTTTGGAACATCCTTCTTAAATCACCACTTAACTTAGCCGAATACAACGAACTACTCGGAAAACCCATAGAGACCCCAAAAGGTACAAAGCATTCATCTGATATATGGAGCACTGCTCGTTTGGATCTAAAATATAAAGAGAAAAATATAATAAACATTCAAGTAATATGAACATCTTTGAAACAATTAATATGAAGCTCACGTTGTAACCGAAAAGTTTGATTGAACAATATACTCAAGTTGCGCTTGAGATCCAAGAAAAGCGTATGGCCAGAAAAACGCCTTCGTTGTATTTCTAATACCAGCCTCAACATTTGGTACTAGTTCCAACTTTTTGAAAAGTTTTTTTGTATTTGAATCGGATGAGTTGATGAACCATCGCTCCCAACCACCACGATCTGTAAACAATCTAAAGTGTAAAGGAATATCGGTGTATTTTTTCTCAAAACAAACCATGATTTAATATATATAGATATATGTAATTCGTATGTCTGAACGTAGGTTTTATTATCTTTGGTTCGTGCTATATTCCAAAATATTGGAGATTATGTCTCGCTCTATGCATATTTACATATTTGTGGTACTTGAAAGCATGTCAATACTATTACCGGTGATGGGCTTTTGAGTTATTATGATCAGGAAGACTCATCTGGCGTTATGTCTGGATGTATTGGTCTGGGTATTTTCTATGTATAAAATGTATGTTTTTAAAATCTCCTATGAAACAATTGAAGAATCATCAAAATCTGATTATATGCAATGGAAGATATCCGCGAACAAATATATAAAAGTAATTATATACGGTTTAGTGCCGTTCTTCGTTTTTGAAATCGGTTAAATATATTATGATTGAATGCAAAGCTATATATATATGCAGTTGTACTATTTGGCTATACTGCATACAGTGCCATAAATAGTTTAATGTAACATCTTCCAAAATGAGTAATTTTTTTTTGCTAATAAATAATTAAGTAGTACAAGAAATTAAATACGTTCTCAGTAAATTGAGTTTTTATCCATTTCTGCGATCATGCAATAAGAGGTTAAAAAAGTGTAATAATAATAATCTTTATTTTCTTTCTTTCACACAGAACATCAATACACAATATACAATCTTAATACTACAACGAATTTCTTATTCTATGCGAAAGACTGGTGTCTGTACTAGGAAGCACCTGTATGACAGATTACCAGTCTCTCCTCTTCCGGACATATAGTAATGGTATAATTACTAGGAACTCGACTACAATAACAAGTAATCTTGAATCTGTGTATCTGCATCGGAAAGTGTAAAAGATTATATAACGCAAATGTGTGTGTGAGTATGTGTGTGGTGTGTGTATGTGGTGGTGTGTGTATGTGGTGTGTATGTGGTTGTGTATGTGTGTGGTGTGTGTATATGTGAGGTATGTGTATGGTGTGTGTATATGAGTGTGTGTGTGTGTGTATGAGCAAATATGAGTGGGTGTGGTAATAGGTGTGTAAGTTGGTTTTTTTCATAAGTGGGTACAGTTTAGAGACATAGCAGGCTTTCGGTTGTATCATAATCAAGTGATTTAAGCCAGACAGTGATTTTTCTTTTGCATTCATATCTAGTCAAGGGGTATATTTCTATGATTCTATTTATAAATAAGTGTGTGTTGTGTGTAAGTGTGTTATAATATGGATCTGTTGTACCTACTAATGTGGTACCAGTCAGGTTATTGTTTACGGCATAATGTATGGCGTTATTAATGAATAATTATTTTTAATCAAAGTACTTCGTCGGTGTGAAATAAGTATCCTACAACTTTTATAATTGATATATTATAATTCAGTTTACCTAATGTTCCAACACGATAAAAACCTGCAAGTAGCTGTTGTATTGTGTCTACAGTTTCAGGAAATACTGGTAGAGTTACGAACGCTATTATGGAACCAGTATAACAGCTTGTAATAATAATTGTAAATATCCAGTACCATCCTGTAATAGTACACATTCAAATTATTATTCATAATATAAGTAGTCAAAATAGAAGACAAACATAAAGTTCACGTGCTAAAGTTAATTTAATAATAATTATAAATTAGTTATTAAGAGTGCCATAAATACCTACCAATAAGTAGCCTCGTTGTAATCTTAGTAGTTTTACTCCAAGAGTTTTTTCCAAAAAACGTAAAACAATTAGTGAACGTTCCAAAAACATACCAAAACATATTTTCTATTTCTCCACTGTTATGTAAAAGATGTCGAAGGGTATGTTTATCAGAAAACGCTAATGGGAAAATACCTATTAAATAAGTAAACGTAAGAGCTACCCAAACATGCCAATGGAAGGGGCCCAATATTGCTCGATATCTGCAAAATTCATAAAAGTTTAGGATTTGGAAAACAAGAAGGGGATTTTACTAAACAAACTTGGACATTTTTACCGAGGAAGCGCTGTAGACATCAATGTTATAAAAACGGCACAGTCCTGGGAATGTGAAAATGACATATCCAAGTCCTTTGTTCTATCACTAGTCAAATATATTCCTGCTAATCCTATATCAGCTCGCCCCATTGCTACTTCTTTTAAAACGGCATCCCCTGGTCTGTTAAAGGTTTGAAAATTTAAAATGCAAAGAGTTATTCTAAGGCTATAAAGTATGGTATTACAAAATTACCTACCCAAGGTGCAGTTCTTGAGGTTCTAGAATTTCAATTGAGAAATTATTCTTTCAGCTAGCATTTTAAGAAGCCGAATTTCAACGCCGTCCCATATTACACGTGGATTGCCACCGTCTAAATCCGCTTTAATTCTATGTCAGTTATAAAAATCTATTATTTTATTCGTAATATTATTAAGATAATAAAGCTTAATAGCAAAACATAACTAACCTCCTAAAAACATATGGCGGCTGGTTAGCTGCAGCTACTATGAATCTGTGGCCAGCATATCCCTGAGTCATTTTTGGGAAATAGATTCACTTCTCTAGAATATTTCCCGTGTGTCCAGGAATTTAGTACAACAGGTTTACTAGCACCTAAACCATCTGTATACAGTTTGTGTGTATACAATAGTAAGGCGCCTCCTTAAAATTAAAAATGTGTTTCTATAAATTTAGGTATTTTTAAGATTTTACTTACTTCTCTACCAGGCTATGCCTCCTAGGGTTTCTGAGAGAATTCGAACCTTAACATGACGGCGGAATCGTGATTTCATGGTAAGATAGCATTTGGAACTCAAAAGAAAGATACTACTGGAGTGGAAATTATTGTTTCATTTTCACCACTTACCAAAGTATCGTGTCGTCGTCGTCTTTAAAACTCTGAGCAATTACGAGCAGATTAACAAACATCCTCGATGACGAACTTGAGAGGAATTCTTGAACAGCCCATTGCGATGATCTTGCTACAACCACTACCTTACTTTCTGCTTGTTTTCCTAATACTTTAGCAATACTTTTTACTTCAGAAGCAAATATTATGAAATGAAGACATTGTTTAATTGGCACCATTAATTCTGGTTCCTTTAATTTGTTATCATCATCGATATATCCATGTACATACGATACAGGAAATCCTTTCAAAAGGTTCTGAAACAAATAACTCTCTTGGGATTTAACTTGGTTATCGTACAAAATAACTGGCAAACAGTCATTCAAATAACGTAATGTTATATTATGTATAAGTTTTATAAGTGAAGGGTTCTGATCAAATGCTGAGCTTTTATTAAGAAAATGCTCGTGCCATAATTCCTCCCTAGTTTTTGGATGGCCGTGAAACACTGGATCGACAGCTCTTTTTGTTAATTTTGTACCGGAATTGTTAATCCTGTGATAGTAATGACGCCACTCAATTTCGTGCGTGTTGGTTTCATTGTTATTTATTTTCTCCGCTTTTTCGAAATAGTCTAATGAACGTTTTCCAAATTTAATGTGATTTTGAAAAGTAGTTTGGGATGGATAATATTCAACATCTTCACACAACACTTGTGAAAGATATATTAAAATGATTTCAACCAAGTTTAGATAGAACATCCCGCAAGTCAATTTTCGTACTGTTGTGCGAACATTTCTGATCGGCTTTTTATATGAAAGAACTGCTTTGTTAACCATGGTGATCCAAATATCATCGAGCAGGTGCTATGATTGAATTTTAATTTTTGATGAATACTGGCAGGGCGTCGTCGACTAGGGTCACGAACATAAGTCAAGATTTTTTTGAAGGTTGGACCATGAACTTTTTTATGTAATGAAGGTAAAGCATTACTTTGTCCTTGAACTTGTAGTATACTTAAAGGATTATATGAGTTCAACTTAGTGCCTGGAAATCCTAATGAAATCACTGCTATGTTATACCTATTGTAGTGATTGTGTAAAAATGTTTTATCGACATCTAAATTTAGAATCACTATGTAACTTGCTATGTACATAACTATGTACATATTAGTGATATTAAATTACAGAAAGCAATATTCCTCAAAAATATTATTATATTATTTAATATACAATGACTTCAATAATAAAGATATTTGGTAGTGAGTGTATGTGACATAAAAGTTGTTAGTTATTATTAGTATGAAAATGATTAATGAATAATGTTATCTATATAACGTTACCTCTTTTCCTATTTTATGGTAAAGGATGTTGAAACAACGAACAAAAAATCTATCAGTCTGCTATTATGAAGTGTATTGGCTAATTAGGCTACTATATAATAAATCCCCAATATCATTGAGGATCACTCTCGGTGACTGTTATAACAATGATGCTCAGATTTTTAAAGGCGGAAAACGTACGTACCTACCTACTACAAACCAAGTACGTTATATTTTAAATGAAGGCTAATGAGGACAGGAGAGTCTGAGGTATCTGTGTAAAATAAAAAGCAACTTGTTTACAGCATTTTATTTATCAGCACTGGTCACTTAATTTACAACCATTGTACATAAATAAGTTTTCAAAAATATAAAAGTTAAGCTTAGTCTCAGCATAGGATGCCTTACCAAAATAGTAACGTCCAAGTATAATATATTATAAGAATCACGACCAATCATGTAACATTAAAAAAGTGAAACTACCAATTTTAAATACTATGCTAATATTTACAATAATAGGACTTATAAATAATGAAGAAATATCTAATGGTTTAAATAGCTATGTAAGCGCTTTTAAGCTTACAGGCGCTTAAATAGTGGTAGAAATGATTTCAAAGCAATAAACCAAAATAGGTACTTTCTTAGTAATATTTTTAACACTAGAACTATCATAATCAGAATTGACATGGTTACGAAGAATTTTATCTTTAAATTGAACTATGCATACCATAAAGTTACATAGACATGTGCTCCATCAATTTGATGTCAACAGACGTCTACATAACTCTAAAAAGTAATCGATGTAGTTTCAAATCAAAATATTAATTTAAACATCACACAATTTTTGATTTGCCCTTTATCATTGTTGTTGAACAATGCAAACTTAATCTAAAGCATTACAACCTAAAATTAACTAATACATATTTACAAATTATTAAAAAAGGCAGTGTCAACCGCAAAGCTGGCAAGATTAGAAAACAATAATTACTAAAAATCAATATGGCTCACATTAAAATATTATCGATAATGGTAATTGTGATTTTAGTAACCGTATGAAATAAAAATACTAGAATTCTGCGAGCAGAAAATTATGAACATATTAAAATTCACGGCATGTAAACCATTTAGAAAATCATTAAACAAGAACCACGAACCACCCTACAGTAAAGAGTATTTTTCAATATAAATAACCTAAATCGAACACAATAGGAAATTACGCAAAGACATTGCACAAATACTCTTAAAATAAAACCATGCACGTATAAAATTAAAAAGAATACTTGACACAATTTTCACACCAGACGATTGAAAACACTTAATATCACAGTTTCCAATGACGTGACTTGATGAAATATAACACGAGACAATGATTAATTTATTAATCAAAATGAAACTATCAAGAATACCAAAGCTTGCTTTGTGACCATCGTTATCTAAATGGCACTCTTTATTGGTGACAAAACAATTTAACTGAGAACAACAACAGTTACTTATGACCAATATGAACTCTACAACAGTCAGTTAATGTAGGATCATCATTTGCACAAATTTAATTTTAAAATAGGTACATAATTTTCTATACGTTATATTGCTTTTATTCACCAATATCGTTGTCGATGCGTGAAGATTTGATGCCAGTTTTGCCGGTCCATGGATATACTTCAGGGCAGGGCTGGCAGGTTCTCATGTATCTTACTCCAGACTTGTGCCAAAGATTGCATACTTTGGGATTGTTGCACTTCTTTGGCCGACCCTGAAATTATACATTAGCTTTTTTATAACACAGTAAATTTTTATCTTACTTTAATTATTTAATAAACACATTTTTAGTTATGTAGTAACAATATCAACTACGTAATATGAAGAACCTCGAAAATGTTGACATTATAAAAATGTTAGCACATTTTTATCCTACATAACTATTGAACCTATATCAACATAGGTATTGAATAAGTACAGACAACTAATAAAACACGAGTTCATATTATTATTATGCTCCAATAAATGTAAATTTTGATGAAACACTTTTGTAAGCGAGATAAATACAAAACTCACCTGATAATTGCATTGGAAAGGCTGGAAGTTATTAATTCTGGAAATTGGTGTCGGGTCTCGCACCCATTGCAGTGCTTGCCAGTTGGTGATGATCCACACATCTTGCATCTGATTAATGAAGTCCAGGAACATGATGAAGCCCTCCTTATGATGAGGCTGCGTGAACCATGCTGCGTGGTAATATAATCCGAATGGAGCCCTGAAAACCGAAAATTTTCTTGTTATATCAACAACATTACATTATTTTTGTATAATTGTTGTGCAGTTCACTACTACACTTAACTCAGTCCCATGTGACGAAGGACCACAGTGCAGTTGAACATTTAATTAAATACTTTAGTCACCAATAATAGGGATGATGAAAATTTTTTACTGCTATGGTATCGATGGACTGCTTAATAATAGAAACTTTCGTAAAATAATGACTCCGTTGACATTAAAACTCACACAGGTTTTCCAATTCTAAAAGCACATTAATGGAATTTCCCAAAAATGCTTCATACAAATGGCTACTTAATTATGACGTCACGCCTTTGTTAGTATGCATAATTTATGAATTCCGTACTACAACTATATTAAATGTTGCGTTCATTAAAATGGTTTCATAGCAAAAGTTACTATAAATTGTATGTGTTATCCTTTGGTTCTAATTTTTTTATTTTATTTTATAACACCTCACAACAAAATGTGTTTTTTTTACTTTTGTATTTTCCCAAGAACGACCTACAATCTAGGGTTTTTTTACTAGATACGTAGTGGTTTACCAAGCAAGACAATGTTTAATGTTAATCAAGGTAACTTAAAGCAATGTAACTGTTGCTAAAAATTACCCTTATTATTATTATTGCTATTAATTATTATTATTATTCATTTATTATTAATTAAATTATGCCTTACGCTATGTATTTGTTTTTGATCTGGAACGCGTTGACCAGACTAATTTAATAATTTATTGTGCAGTTCAGATTACCTTCAGTGAAATAGCTTGAAACCTAAAGATTCCTTTACAATTATTACGTATTACAAAGTTCAGCGACCCATAGGACATATCCAGCAGCGGACTGCGATAGGTTGAAGAGAGAGAATTATTTATCCCCCTAAAAAGTTAAAAGGTACCTGTTGGTTGTGTAATGGCGGTCGAAGTTCTTAAGAATCATCTTGTAAACACCCTCAGCATCAGGGGGGTTGGCACAAGCGTCGCCCATAGAGCAACGTCCACCGTTTAGATCCTGCCACATCACCATAGGGACTTCCCATACTCCTGTAATGATAAGTACTTGTAATTGTTGTATTTAATACTTTTATATAATTTTCAGTATTACTTATGAACTAATAGCTCATTAAACTATAAATCAACGTCGTGGTGTGTTTACATGCCACGACGCTATGTCAAGTTAATGCATTGTAAATTTTTGCAACTACTAATGATGGTGGATATATTATTGTATTTGTAAAATTGAATATTTTTTGCTTGACATGTTCGTTTAATAAATAACCAGGAAGGGTTATTTGGATAACACTTTCTCTCATTTCAATGAAATTGGACTACTAAGTCGAAGCATGTAAACTAGAGGTATAATATTATCAAACACTAGAATAATAATCTAAAAATTCATACCTGGATAAGATTTTGTAGGGCACGGTGGAATCATACAATCGTGGAACAGTTTATAGTCAAGTGTGTAAGGCCAACTAGGTGGTCGGTTTTCATATACGGGCATGGAGGAATCGTAAGTAAAGTTCGAGTCGTACAACATTTTGAACATTTTATTGCCTCCAACAGAGAGGAAGGGTGCTCGCATGCCTCTTACATCCTCTAGTTTTACACCACCGTACGCAGCAAGGATCTCCCGTTGGCCACCCACCTCCCTGTTCCATTTCTTTTGGGAGAATTGCTCTCCGAAACTATGGCTGTAAGACATTTTTTTTCTTAAAACATACCAATAAAACAGAAAAAAATAATAATAATTCAAGATAATGAAAAAGTGTTATTAAACAGTATATTTCGAAAGTTAAACAGAAAATTTAAGAAAAATAGTATATCAAGAAATGAATTCAGTGAAGTACAAGAACACACATTAAAGAAGTCGTCATTTTGTCAAAAAATCAGTCAAAACAAAATTTGTGCGATTTTAATTATTGGTGCGTATTTTTATGCATTGCTTTACACTTACGAAACTGTGTGAGAGGCCATCTCGTGTCCCGCTGAGTAAAGGTTCTGAACCTGACTGTAATCGGTCCATTCATGAGACACATAAAAGGTAGCTGATATTGGACACCCGTTAGGGTTCACGCGTCCTTTTTCAAAGAGGTCCATGTACAGACCCTTATTCAAGTCGTTCACAGAGTCATCGAATGTCAGTAGAACAATTTGAGGAACGGTCTCCACTGGTAAGTCACCTGTTTGTCGCGGGATTTGGTATACGTGCATTTTTTTAAGTCGTGCCAGGATAAGGGAGAAGAAGATAAAAGGTGAATTGGGTCAGAGGAAGGAAAAGAAAAAAAAAGAAAAATTAGTATCTTAAAAATATATATGAGTTAACCTAAAGAAAAGAAGTAGACGGACCGTAATCCTATAAAAAGAGGAGAAAAGAAACAACTGAAGAAGCACTTTCTGGTATGACTATTAACTTACGACACTGTGTGTGAAGCAAATTCATGACCATCTGCATATAAATTTTGAACTTGACTATAGTCAGTCCATTCGTGAGAGACGTAAAATGTAGCAGATATCGGGCAGCCGTTAGGGTTGGCCCGGCCCTTTTCGAAGAGTTCTTCGTAATACAATTTATTCAAATCGTTGACAGCATCATCAAACGTAATCAATACCATTTGTGGGACGTCGCTGACAGGTAAATTTCCTAGGTCATAAATTCTTTTAGAAACACTCTAAATTTAGAATCGTTTTATTTTTGAATTAATAAATTAAATTTAAACATAGTCTAAGGCCCGAATACTAGAACAAGACACAACGTTGATCTTTACTTAAATTAAATTAGAAAAGTGATGGCGTTCTTTATCGTATAGAGAGCTATCCCTTTCTAATTCTATTCAAATAAAGATCAACGCTTGAGATTTTCTTGAGTTGAGACTCATTCTAGAATACGAACCTAAGAAAACTTTAATTGTACAAAATAAAAAAACATACCAGGAATATCTTTTCCGCCGCAATAACAATCAGGTAGGAGGCAGACGTCTTTTCTGCATTTCGCAGCAGTTTTATCAGGAGTCGGTTGTGGATAGACAGGTGCGGGCCGGCTGGGTGGATAATTGTAGATGTCTACAAATTCTGTAGTCTTTGACACTATTGCTGTAGACGGCTTCAGAGTGGGGCGGCTGCGACTGTTTAAAAAATACCGATATTTAAATTAAAGCGCTAAAGTTGCAATACTATTTCAAAAGATATAAAAATTATATATTTTAAACGTCTCCAACTTTATTATAATAAATATTATCTAAAAAAATTAAAACAAAAAAGTGCTGTTTCTAAAAAAATAAATGCTTATGAGTGAAACGTATTCAAGCAACATTTTTTAATATGATCTTTTGAATATCATGTGTTTGTAAGTACTAAAAGCATTTAATGAGTTTTTGTAAAGCTGCATGATTGGAAGTGCCATCAGTTTCTAACGTTGGTGGTGTTCCTCTGTTGGGTACAGGCTGAGGCGCGTCTGATGCGACTGAATAGTGAGCTGATCCTCGACCTCTGGTACTGCTAGGCCTGCAACACACATATTCCAGTGAGTAGTTCATCAAAATATCTATAGTTAGTACGCGTGATTTAAAGATTAAGCATCGATTGTGCAAAACTACAATTTTGAATCAATTATATTTGATGCTTAAATGAACCTAATGATTAGTTCCATTATTAAGCTCGTTATTAAAAAACGTTACTAGTGATCATTGCTATGCTATAATTAAAACAATAAATTAAAGTAATGTATTTTTATTATGCATGCTAAGAATATATCAGGAACGCAAATCGGTTCTCATATATCATGCGTGAAATTACGGTGCAGTAATAACCAAAACAATGTGGTG
Source organism: Leucinodes orbonalis (assembly GCA_019425675.1). Classification (NCBI taxonomy): domain Eukaryota; kingdom Metazoa; phylum Arthropoda; class Insecta; order Lepidoptera; family Crambidae; genus Leucinodes; species Leucinodes orbonalis. Next base: position 105,593 of record PQWD01003106.1, on the reverse strand, counting down.
CACTATATAAAAGTTTAACAAAAGTTGTAACTACATTGAGGAACTTTAAAGTTTTCAGTTTATTTAGCGCAGACTTATTTACATTTCTTGTACATTATACACATTACAAATAATATATACAAAATATAAATCGCGTGCAGGAAATGGAAATGGTCACGTCAGGAGTTAACAATTTCCAAACTCAACCGACAAGAAGTCCCCCAATGGAAGTATTGTTAAGCGATAGAATTTAGCTGAAGGTGATATTAAACAATAATCCGATGATTGATCATGCTAGTTACTTCGCGAGGCAGAAAGTAAGGACTTGATAGACGAAGCCTCCACCTTCCATATGTACTTATGTGAAATTGAACAGGCTTAGACTACTGGCCGGCGAGCATTTGTACCTCTGGTATTTTATTTCGTTGCATTTTGGGTTCGCTTGCAGACTGTTGTCTGATGAGCATTTGGACGACGTTTGGTAACTCCTGCGCCCACCTCCTGGGTTTGTCGCGGCCAACTTTATGGCAGGATTGACGCGCGAAGCCCGTGTTGGGAAGGACAAGCTTTTAGTCAAATAAGTCGTATCAGATTTCGTAGTCATAGTCGATTTTGTCGTACTTGTTGTCGAAGCAATTTCACTCTCAAGTTTCATTGTTGGTCTTTCCCAATCGATTTCAGAGGCTTTTTTTGTATTTCCACTAGAAAATTTGGGAGTAGTGTTGTTAATATGTGATGCAATGACAGGGTTGCTACTTTCAGTAGAAGATTCTTCGAAAAGTTTTTGAAATTTCCGTGACTTTTCTTGGTTACTTGGCACAAAACTATTGAAGTCACTCTCATAATATTTTTTTGTTGGTAAACTACGGTACTCGTTATTGGTAGAGCTTTCAACCATCATCGGTGTTGTCGGAGACTCTGTCACAATAATAGTAATTGGATCCGGCGTTGATGTGGTAGTTGTCGATGTCGACGAAAACTCTACAAACTCACGATCAGTATAACCATTTTTAACATACACCGCAGGTAACTCTTTGACACTTGGTTCTGTTATTATTTGTAGTCTTTTAACATTATTGCGTAGCGGCTTGTCATCAACATACCTTAGCATCTTTTTCTGAAACCCTATATTAACTGTCTTTTCTTCTTGTTCTGGAGTCGTTTTTGACCTTATAGTGGTGACAATATTTTTTTCTAAAACTTGAGGTTTTGGGGTACTTACCAAATTAAAAAAAGCTTTTAAAACATTTCTAACCTTACCACTAAATACCTCAGTCGTATGATCTGGCACAATCTCATCATCGACACGATATGAAAAATAAGAAGATCTTGATTTAGGTTTTTCTGTTTTTATTGATTCAGTTTCTGGACTAATTATAACACTAGCAGTGCTTGATGTAGTGTCCGGAAATATTTGCTCGTGATATTCGTTATTGGTTCTTAAATTGCTTAGGGATCGATATGGGGACACTGTCGGTTCATTCCTTATATTTTCTGACTGATTGTGTTCGTCTCTATCTTGATTAATTCTCTGTGTATTCTTTATTTTATTGTTTTGTGCATTTTCTAAAGCAGTTTCTGTTACAGTAAAAGTATTAACTGAATTTTCAGTAGAATCTTCATTCCTAAAAATATTTGAAGTAAACGGTGCTGGGCGTCGTATAACCGATTTAATATAGTATTTAGTAGTCGTAGATGCTGTTTTTGTAGGTTCTGTCACAAGAAAATTAGATTTTGGCATTACCTGTATAGTCGGCCTAATATATATTGGTATATCATCATCGCTAAAAATTTGAGGGCTTATATCTTTCCTAGATTCAATAATTTCTGATGAACTTGTATATTTAGATACGTTTTCAGGTACTCGGTCAGCCTCCGGTTGATAATTATTACTATCACTACGGTAATAATATCTATTACCTTGGGGTTCCCTATTTTTTATATTTTCTGAGACTTTGATTCTTCTACGTGACTTGCTATATTCATCAATGGGTCTTGTTAAAACAGTCAACGTATAAGGATTGTTGGTATTGTTCGGATTTCTCCTAATTGAAAAACCAGAAGTTAGTGACACAACTTTTTTGTTATCTTGATTAGCTGAAGGTGGCACCATATCTAAATCTTTAAGGTTAGTCACTTTAGAGGGTCTTAAAGTCGATGTTTTTTCTGTCAATAGTATTGTCTCGGTTAACCTTTTCGAGTTGTCAGTTCTTTCAAAGGGTTTTGCAAGGGAAGAAAGATTTATAATCGACGAGGAAGTAGTTTGGATTAAGGAATTGGACTCGTCATCAGAGGTTTGTATTGGATTGGGTTCAGAAGGTTTATTAGGATTTTCGTCTGAAGGTGATCTGTTGAATATAAAGCAAAACAAATCTTTCTAATTTAAGCTCTCTAAATGTAAGCCACGCACTAAAAAAACATACTAATTCGATTTATAGCTTTCATATAATATTATGGTTAACTGAATTACGCATTCTGGATATACATATAAGGATTTAAGCAAGAGAAATGAAAATTAGAATAAGATATTTTCTTAGAATTTAAAGGATAAGATACCACAAAAGCCAATTTAACTGAAACTACAAAATCATAAATACACGCATAGTATAAGATTGATGATATTATTATATTTACAAATTAAATTAACAACCTTCAAACCGAAAAAGTAGTTTATTAGTCCAAGAAGTAGTAATTGGGGTTAGATGTTATGAAGACAATTTAAAGGTTGTTAATAAAATGAGATTTGGATGCACGATGGTATGATTAATTAATTTTGATGGTATGAAATTTGTTAATAATATTTGATAAGCCTGAACATTGCCATCGTTGATATACAGATATCTTTTGTAGTACCTTGTGGTATATCGAGACGGGGTCATTGCTTCAGTGTAGTGTGCGGTAGTTGGACGTTGTGTAGTGCTTGTGCTAGTCGTAGTAGAAGGAGTGGTGCTAATAGAAGTAGCTTCGTATAAAGTCGTCTTCACGCTGGTCGGAATGTGATCATAGCCCAATTCATTACCATCGCCCCTGGAGTTTACGCAATACATTAGACGATAAAGTAAAATGCGTTATTGTTATGGAACTTAACTAATAACAGTTTAAGTAAAATTAAGGTTAAAATTATTCTTAAAAAGCTTACCTTGTAGAATGGCGTATGGGTGATTGGTACTGATTCTGGTTGCTTATCTGAAATACATTTAGGTAAAAGAAATTTAAAATTTCCTACCCAATTTTTAATCACACGTAATAAATTACTTCTTTGATGGCTTAGTAAACATGGAATTTAGATGGTAACATAAGCTATATATAAAAAAGCGCTTGCATATTATTATGGAAGAAAAAATACCTGTCCTTGGATGAGAGCATCGTCATAATCGTCAGCTGACACTGCAGGCCGAGGAGTGTAGACCTCGACAGGACGCCGCGCTGGTGGCGGGGTGCCACGGTACGTCTGCTGCACTGCAGGGCGGAGTGACCCCGTGTTATATTGCTGCACATAATCTGCCAACACCCGTGCCAACCGCCAGTTAGTGCGTTAGGTGTTTAAGAGCCAACGTTTTGATAACGCTGGATCAGATAGAGGTGATACAGTAGAGGATATAATGCGATAGTAGGAAACTGTCCAATGTTTTAACTGAGAATAATATTAAGACACCAATTCCAATATTATAAATGCAATCCTCAATTTACCAGTAAACCTATAAATATGAAATAGCCATGTATAAGTTAATGTTGCCCTTTGTTTAAGTTTTAGTTTAAGAAGGTATATTGATTTAGTATTTCAAGCATTTGTATGTACAGTGTGTTTTTATACCCGTGGAGTAAATTGACATTTCCAGTGTTGCACAGTTCTAACAGTTTTTATTTAGTAGTGATGTACTTCAATCGGTAAATTAGAGATTAACGATTTTATTTTATGATGTGATATAAATTCAGATTTATAGATGATTTCCACATCTTTCTTATGAAAATTTAGGTCGATATGTGATAAAAAAAATGGATGAACAGTATTGACAAGTCACGTTGCAAATCTTGTAAGGAACAAAGGTGTAATTTAAATAATCTATCGTATTAATATTTATTGTTAGAAAAAGGTTGATGTTTATTTCTTCATTTACTAGTGCCCCAACAACGACTGAACCGGTTTTAATGAAATTTGGGAAGTACGGATGGAACGAAACGTGACGCGATATCCACATGGAAACAAGTACTTAGACTAAATTAATTTAAAATTAAAATTTTTGAAGTAAAACGCTAAAATTTGGTATGCGGATTATTTGTCATAAAAGAAACATACTACATTTTTTTTTTCAAAATGGGGTGTATTATGACAAATAATCCGCATACAAATTTTTAGCATTGTACTTCAAAAATTTTAATTTTAAATTAATATAGTATATGCGATTTTTTGGAGTTTTAAAGGTAGGAAGCTAAAAAATGGTATCCTGAGATTAGCACGTTCAAACAAACAAATAAACTCATCAGCTTTATAACATCGGAACAGAAAGAAGCCTATGTCCTTTCTCAGGTTCTAGACTATCTCTGTACTAAATTTGATCAAAATTGTTTCAGAAGTTAAGGCGTAAAATAATCGCCTTTATAATATTAAGAAGAAGGGATTACTACGTATTATATTAAAAAAACCTAGATAAAAAAAGTCAGGCATTTTCTAAGCATGATTCACCAAAAAATAGTCTTAATAATTGTACCGTAGTTTAATATACATTAACATAAAAAAATTCTATTTGTAACATATTGACTTATTTCGAATTATCTCCATTCATTTTTTAGACTTCAGTAATAAAAACCAATTTTCGATTGAAACCGGTTTGCTTAAAGCACTATCAAACTTAAGCTGATATCATTAATTTAGAGTTTGACATTAGAGATTGTCAATTTACTCCACGGGCATAAAAAATACACTGTATGTAGATTTTTATATTCCCTGATCTAACCTAAACGGATTGAAGAATTTGAATATAGAAGGTGTCATAAGATTTTATAATTAATTACCTACGCCTTAGCAAGCGTGGAACATAAGACCAGAAACAAGATAGTATTCAAGTTTTTATTTTTGTAATTTAGGTATGTGATGAACTAATGGACTTGTTATAAAATAATGAAATGCTAATGCATTTGCATGCATTTGGAAAAGGTTTTTACAATGCCCAAGAAGTTAGAGTGTTGTGTTCACTAATATCATAAAAGCAACCAAAACATTTTTTTATTGCGTCTAATTATAATCTCTCATTATTTTTAATTATGGTGTATGTATATCGTACCTGTATCCTTGTATAGTTCACCGTCTTCATCGTATACCGCGTAATAGGGATCATATTGATCTGGACTGTAATTTTGAGATCCATTGTAAAGCATTTTAGGCCGTGGACTTGCTGTGTAAGAAACAGGAGCTACGCTTTCAGTCGGTTCCAAGCTAAAACAGATGTGTATATAAAAATATTTAACAGATGTCTATTAAAATTATATTAATATGTCAATATCTGCCAGCTAATTACAAAGCAATAACATTAGTCAAGTCTACAGTCCATAAATCGTCCACTAGTCGTATTAGTTTTGTACTGTTTTCGTGTAATAAAGTGCAGTTCAAGATATAGGTGAACACATTAAAGTATAGTTAAGTTAGTTATTTTAAAGAAATATTTTATACGTATGTTAGTTGTTCAGTCCCAGTTTCATATATTTAAATTACCTGTTTGTCTTGTCGTCATGTTTAGTCTTTGTGTAACGAGTCTCTTGATTGTGATTGTCTCGTGGAGTAGTATGTTTCATTTGTGCAACAATGTTATGATGCCTAACTCTTCCTCTAGTCTGCTTATTGTCATCATTCATAGGTGCAGATTCACCTTTAGTGGTGGGTTTAGCTAATCTATGTCTAACAGTATACGGCCTCAATGTCGTTTGGTTAAGATATTTGGGAGGTTTATTAGTATGGGGTCCAGTTTCCCAATGAGAGGGTTTTCGTATGTGCACAGTTCGATTTCTAGGAGAGTGGTGAATTATTTCATAATTCGAAATTTCGGGACGCATGAGTACTGTGGGTGTTGGGGTGGCATAATTTATTATACTGGCACTGGAATTTTCCCACTCATATCCTTGTTGAAATTTTTCACAGGACGTTTTGTAACAACTGACAAGTCATTGTAGTTTTTAGTCACCGTTTCTGAATTAACGAATATTTTGCTGGTTTTCTAGACGATTGATATGAATTAGGTGAAATATTTGCAGGCCTTTTATAATTCTCTTCTTCATTTTCATCATCATATTCTTTATAATTTTGAGCCATAGGCGGTCTTTGTGGCCTTACTTCAGAACTAGGCATGTATTTAGATTTAACCGGGGGTTCATAGTAATACTGTTCATCTTCTTCATCTTCGTCATAGTAATAATCATTCATTTCTGGAGATGGTTTTGGAATAGGCCTACGTTTAGTCGGAGCTTTTGCTGTTGAAGCTAATGGCTCTTTAGATATAAAACTAATGCTTTGAGTTTTAACTGCATTTGCCGGTGGTCTAAACGTTTGTGAAAATAAATTTTCTAATTTCGGTAATTCTGATGGATTAATCGGCCTTGGAGTAGATTGTACTGCAAAATAGGATTCTGAGGAGGGATTATTCCAATAATGCTGTAATGCTGAAAGTTGCTCGTTTGCGATTGTTGCTAATGGTTTAGGAGTAGATTTGTAAGAAACATAATTATTATGTGGTTTCCCCGTTGAAAACAAATATGGTTTTACCGTAACGTGGGATTGCAGAGCTGCATTTTTTTCTTGTTTTATGAAATGCTGTTGTTTTGGTGTAGAAAGTACAGGTAACCCAGTTCCGGTAACAATTACGTATGGTTTTTGGGATACAGAAAATATTTGATGATTTCCCTTTTGCTTAGAAGTATCGAAGTTTGATATACCTTCAATCGGTCTATTAAAGCTATAGTTTATAGGAAGTTGCCGATCGTCCTTAAAATTTGGAGCTTTGAGTTTGGGTCGGACTGCCTCTATAGGTAATCCAGCATTTTGTTGAAGGTTCCTATAAATATTTTTGTTTAAGGAGGATTGTTGCTCCTGACCAGAACTTTGTTGTTTGACAGTTGGCCCAGGCGACCACTGCTCTATTGTCAACGTTTGTTTAGTTGAAGAGGGGATATGTTGGATTTCACCTGGTCGAGAAGTAATTCCCGATTTAGTTGTTTCACTAAACGGTCTAGGAGTACTCATACCCTTATAATTAAGAGTTGAACTTCGAACACCTGAACTTGGATTGAACGAAGTCGTTGATTCAAGATGTGAGCTAATATTTCTAAAGCCGCTGGTTTTTAATTTAGACTTCGGGTTTTCTGTAGTTATCACTGCATATTGACCGCCACTGAGTTTTGATAAAAAGGCATCAAAATCAAAATTCGGGTTCTCAAATGGATTTTCTATATTCTTAAATCTATTACTTGGGTGTGTGAATTCATATGGTGGTTCTGGAAAATCATGTTTAAAATCGTCATTATCATCATTTTCAGAAGAGCTGTTTTCACTAGTCTCCTCTTCACTTGATTCACTTTCATCGTAATCCTCATGTTGAGGTCTGTTTTTGACCTGTTTGGAGTTACTTGATGGATGGTTTACATTGTGGGCTAGTTCTTTTGGCTGAGGGGTTGGGCGGTATTTATCACGAGGGGTGCTAGATGCATAAATTGGTTTAGCGGTTATAATTGTACTGGGTAGTTGTGAAGAGTCCGGAAAGGCAAACGGTTGATTTGGCCTAGAGGAAAGTAAATCAATCGCTGATAAGAATTGGTTATGTTGATTAATATTTTGTTTAGGTGCGTTGTTATAAAAACCGCCGGTTAAAGAAGAAAATGGGTTTTCATTACTTTTTAATGCAGATATTGGTGGACTTTTTGTAATAATTTGCGTTGCAGCATTTCCAGAACCAAGACCTGAATTTTGGTTAGATGGATCGCGTAAGCTTGGTTTAAAAGGTCTTTGTTGTTGCAAATTATCTATTTGGTAGATTTGGTAAGAATTTGCCGAAGATCCAACATTAGCATCTGGGTAGTATGGCTTATTAATATTTTGCTGAAGCCTAGTGTTTTGAGGATTTTGATTATAGTTTAACTGCCGCAAGTCAACTGATTTTACGCCTTTTGGTATTGCCCAGTATTTTATTGGGCTCTTAAATCCATTCTTCAAATAGTAACGCACTTGGCGTTTTCCACGTTCACTATCCTCTTGGCCCCGTTCATCCCCGTAACTCGGTACAGAATCTATTTCATCTTCTACGTATTCTATCTCTTCGTCATGAATTTTAATCGCATCATTTCTTTCTGAGATAGTATCTACTATAGTCGAATTAACACTCTCTGTTGAATATTTTCCTACGAAATCTCTTTTTTTACGAATGATAGGTTTTTCTATAACATCAGATACAATTTCATTGGTCTTTATGTCAAGTAAACTGTCATTAATAAAGTCAGTCATGTTGTCGCGTCTATTTTCACTGAAATAATAAAAGTCAATTAATCTAAGAAATCAGTCAACAGCCTCTTTCAATTCTTATTAATTCTACATACCTGTATGTTTGTGGTGCTTGGGTAATTGCCGCTGTTCTTCTATCCTCAACTTGTGTGCCAAAAGAGAAAGATCCAACCTTGCCGTTATTCTGAGAAATTGATGCAGGAATTATATTAGAATTAAGTGTTCTTCCTGAATTAACCTGCGAGTATCCATCTCTGTCTTTTTGAACTTGTCCTATCGTGGAAGGTTGACCTCGATAAACACGTTGTTGCCTGTCGGATTCTATTTCCTCTATAGGTGGTAAATCGTCGACTTCTGCGTAAAGTTGTTGTTGCTGGAACAATTGTATTTTTGTAAGTCACAAATTGAATACAACATCATATTATTCAGTTTTGAGACTTTGATTAGTGCAAATCAGATCAATGATGTCTAAAGTATATACAGAATATCATTGAATCATATAATAAATTTAAATCAAATATAATTGGCTAAATAAATCACTCATCAGAACGCATGTATCTTATACGGTTTGTATATATAGAAGTAGAATAATACAATATTGAGAAACTTAATTTTATGGGTATGCTATACGAAATTAGTATATAGACGTAGTATATGTTTAATGAGAAAATGCAATAACTTAAAAAATGTGTTGAATGTTTTGCGACTACAACAAACCGTGTAAAAGTCATGCGTTCTTATGACTAATTTACTAAGCTATCTATATTTAAAGTTAGTATCTCATTTGCTCAAATCAAAGTCTCAGTTTTCAATAATATAATATAATACATACATATTATAACAGTTGTATTGAATTTAATCACAGCTAGCTCTTAATTGAATGAATTTGTTTAGATTTGAATCTCTCTTTCAATATATTAGATTTTTATAAGAATCTATTTACATAGCATTACATACTTTTTCGTATTCTTCGCGGTTAAACTTGGGCTGGCCTCGCGATGTGACTACAGGGTTCGGTTGCGGTTGCGCACGCGGCGGTGGTGGAGGAGGTGTGCGTCTCGGTGGGGAAGGGGGCGGCGGAGGCTCCCTTTCGCTGATGCGTTCCAACTCGTCGCCAGCTACAGCACTGACACCGTCACATCCAACATTCCTCGGCCAATCACATGTCTGGAGCTCGTGGCTGAAACAGACACAATCATCCTGTTATAGAAAGTCACAATTATAAAAAAAAAAACAAGAATAAATGTTACCTAAATTTTATTTTGCAGGGCAAATTCATTTTGTAGGACAATAAAGGAAGCCGTGTGGTGACGGCAGAGCAGAATACACTTGTCACCACCCCTGCTCATCCTAGGGTGTCGTAGAAGGCGACAAAAGGAATTTTCCCCAAGTGATGGGCAGCAGCATCACTTCGGTACTGGTGTATCCCTGCGCTCACCAACCCGCCTGCCAAGCGTGGTGAGTATGGCAAAAACCCCCAAATGAGACACAATAAATTGCGGCCCCTAGTCCCCGGCGGCCCCGCTATTCCGGGCTACGGTAGCGGCCACGGTTACGGCGGGGCAAGGGGTGCTAAGAATCTCCGGCAGAGATCCGGCTACCAAAATAAACAACAACGGCAATTAAAACTGGCAACATATAACACGCGCACACTGAGGACTGACGAAAAACTATTGGAGCTGGAAACGGAGTTAGACAGGTTGCATTGGGACATAATAGGTTTGTGTGAAGTCCGAAGACAGGGGGAGGACACACAATACTGCAATCCGGCAACCTGTTCTATTACCGTGAGGGCGCAGCTATCCCAGGGTGGTGTCGGGTTTCTCGTCCATAAGTCTCTCATCAACAACATAGTGGGATCGAAAGTGTGTCAGCTAGGGTAGCGTACCTTGTATTAAGAATCACCAAGCGCTATGCGCTAAAGGTGATACAGGTTTACGCACCGACTTCATCCACTCCGACGATGAAGTGGAGGTTATGTATGATGATATTAGCAGAGCTATGCATACCTCCAAGACACACTTTACGGTCGTCATGGGAGACTTCAACGCAAGGCTGGGCATTCGAATGATTGTGAGTTGAAAGTGGGGCAATATGGATTTGGCATCGGAACCCCAGGGGACAGCGGCTGGCCGATTTCATGGAAAAAGAGGGACTCTTTATGATGAACTCTTTTTTCAAGAAGCCGCCGCAGAGGAAGTGGACTTGGTTGAGTCCCGATGGTTCCACACGAAATGAGATTGACTTCATCATGACCACCAGAAGACATATATTTAACGACGTCTCTGTGATCGCCAGGGTAAAACCGGTAGCGATCACCGTATGGTAAGAGGCACGTTAAATATAATGTTCAACTGGAAGGTCTCGCCTGATGAAGTCTACGCTCCGACCTAACGTGATTCAAATCATAACCCCGAGAGCTTTCAACTCGAACTGCAGAATCGCTTTGAATGCCTAGAGAGCTGCGTAACAGTGGACGATATAAATAGCGGGCTAGTGGAAACTCTGCAAACAGTTGGGTCTAAGTTTTGCAAGGGACAACGCAAATTAAGACCCAATAAACTATCTCAACAGACTCTCGATCTCATGGCGACAAGACGACAGATGAAGCTGCAGTCTTCAGACGATGCGTCACAATACCGGCAGCTCAATAGACGTATATCCAGCTCCTTGCGACGCGATGTTCGTCACTTTAATACAAAGTGTATTAAAGAGGCAATAGAACAGAACAGAGGTTCGAAGGTGTTTGCGAGGAACATGTCTATTGGGCAAAGCCAGCTGATTAGTTTGAAGACCAACGGCGGAAATGTAGTCTCATCCAAACCAGAGATTTTGAGGGAGATTGAGAAGTTCTACAGCGAGTTATATACCGCTACACAGATTCCCGCTTCAACTTAGCCGAAGACCCGAGAGCTAAGTTAACCCGACTATCTGAGGATATCCCGGAGTCACTTTGTGCGAGATTAGGATGGCTCTGAAACAGCTCAAGAGTAATAAAGCTCCCGGGAGACGGAATTACCGCAGAGCTTTTGAAAGCAGGTGGCACGCCAGTGCTTAAGACCCTTCAGAAGCTCTTTAATTCCGTAATCCGTGATGGTATGACGCCAAGTGTGGAGCAATGGCGTGGTGGTGCTTCTTCAAAAAAGGCGACAAAACCTTGTTGAAGAATTATAGACCCATCACGCTATTGAGTCACATTTACAAGCTGTTTTCTAGAGTCATCACGAACCGTCTCGCTAGTAGGTTTGACGACTTCCAGCCTCCCGAACAAGCCGGGTTCCGCAAAGGCTTCAGCACCATAGACCACATACATACGCTGCGGCAGGTTATACAGAAGACCGGAGAGTATAATCGGCCATTATGCTTGGCGTTTGTGGACTATGAGAAAGCCTTCGATTCGATCGAGACTTGGGCTATGCTTCAAGCCCTCCAACGGTGCCATATCGATTACCGCTATATCGAAGTATTGAGAAGTTTGTACGAGAGCGCCACTATGTCAGTCCGAGTACATGAAGAGCTTACACAACCTATCCAATTGCACCGAGGAGTGAGACAGGGAGACGTTATATCTCCGAAACTGTTCACAGCTGCATTGGAAGATATGTTTAAGCTGCTCGATTGGAAAGGACTTGGCATCAACGTCAATGGCGAGTACATCACTCATCTTCGATTTGCCGATGATATAGTAATCATGGCAGAATCCATGGAGGATTTAGGTACTATGCTCAATACCCTTAACAGAGCTTCGCAACAGGTGGGTCTTAAAATGAACATGGACAAGACGAAAGTCATGTCTAATATCCATGTTGTGCCCATACCAATATCAGTTGGAAGTTCTGAACTCGAAGTTGTAGACGAATATGTGTACCTGGGACAAGTAGGGTAGGTACACCTTCGAGCAGGAGGTTTCGCGTCGAATCCAATTAGGATGGGCAGCGTTCGGGAAGTTAAGGGAGATCTTTTCGTCCAAAATACCTCAGTGTCTGAAGACGAAAGTCTTGACCAGTGTGTGTTGCCGGTTATTACATACGGAAGTGAAACGTGGTCGCTTACTAAGGGCCTCTTAAATAGGCTTAAAGTTGCTCAACGTGCTATGGAAAGGGCTATGTTAGGTGTTTCCCTACGCGATAAGATCCGGAACACGGATATCCGTAGGAGAACTAGAGTGACCGACATAGCCCACAGGATAAGCAAGTTGAAGTGGCAGTGGGCAGGGCACATAGTGCGTAGAACCGATGGCCGATGGGGCGGAAAGGTTCTCGAGTGGCGTCCGCGTAACGGAAAACGAAGCGTAGGCCGACCCCCAACCAGATGGTCTGATGATCTGGTTAAGGTGGCAGGTAGCAGATGGATGTCAACTGCAAGGGATCGGTCCGCGTGGAAATCATTAGGGGAGGCCTTCGTTCAGCAGTGGACTTTCTAGGTTGTAATGATGATGATGCGAGGACAATAAATATATTCTTTACTTAGTTACTTCTGTGTTTCGGGATGAGTATTATGCAATTAAAATGAAATCTATCATTTTTCGTCTCGGGTAACGGGCGCATGGCAGTATAAATGGAGAATAGACTACCTACGGTAGTTATTATTCTCCGTTAACACTGCATCTGTCATGGTTAGGCGTATTACTCACCACCAGGATAGCGATACAACCATTCCGTTCATTCAATGCCTTTTTTATATAAAATATTGTTAATAATCTAATTGGAATAAAAGGAGAATATTTGAACCAAAATCATGAAAATCAATGAACACACCAGCGACTAAAACTATTTTGGAGAATTTCTAAAAACGGTTCTATCGTAGCGGAATTTAAAACGATTATAAAAACTAGTTTCTTTTTACGACGACCAAGTCTAGTTTAATCAATTGTTAGTCTCTATTACCTGTACATAAGGCCACCAGTGCATGATTCAAGAAGCGCGCCGCCGAACACGCAGACGTAGTAGAGCGTGCAGTCAGAGGGTTGGGGGTAATAACCAAATTCTTCAGGGCAATCGAAGTCAACATCCCTCTTGATGTCAGCCGCTACAGGAACACTTCTGATTGGTCCGGAGCGCTGCCGGGAACGGTCTGATTGGGCGCCGAAGCATACTGAAAGTAAAGTTATTGAAAATTGTATTTGAATGTCAAAAATAATTTTAATTAAATGAATGGGAGGTATGAGTAACTAACTTAAGCTTTTCCTCATTATAAGATGACTAATTAAAAGTTATATTGGTAACCAAAATCTTCAAAATATCAACTCTCAAATCCTAAGGGAAATATATACAGACAGTTCTTAAATGGTAACTTTTTTATTATATTACCAAGTACAGGATGGTCGAGACTCTCACCTGGTGGTAAGTGATACGCCTGATCACGACAAAGCGACTATAATCGCTACTTCAAATCAAAATCAAAAATATATACTTCCATGGATTCTATACCATTTCAGTAAAACATTCCAATTTCCAATATTTAGGTACATATATTCAGTTTGAATCGAACAGCTGACAAAAATATTGCACAAATGCAATTTGATTTTCTTGGCGTGAATTATTATTCAACCACAATTCTTTGGTAAAGAAACGTTACTTCATCCATTTATGACTCATATCACAGATCCAGACCATTTACAACTCCGAATACAATTATACTTATCAAAACGACACAAGATTGTCTGCAATGTTTCCGAACAAAGATACAGCCTCATTTATCTTTGGTGCTTTAGATATGGTGCATACCGAAGCTGAAATGTTTATAAGTTTGCATAGCAATCTAAATCACTGGCATAAAACGAACAGGCATTCTATTGATCTATGATACACCGATTACGAGTTGCAACACTTCCCCGTCCTTGTGCTGTTAAAATGCATTCTTGCATGCTATGAAATTTTTAATATTAATTTAGGCGAACGTAATTTATAATATAATATTACACACATTAAAGTAAAAAAACTACGCGTACCTATATTGATAATGATTTCTACAACAGCATCATCGCCAATTTCAAATTCATTTTGCAAAAAACCATTGAATGTTTAACAAAGTATGATGTATCTGTGGACACGAATACAGTATTTCATCCCTTTGGGACGAATGTGATCGTGTGATCGACTGAGACGAAACACTGAACGAGCCAAGCAATTGGTGTCAAGATTCCTTACTATACCATCTACAATCCGAGACAGTCCACTGCTGAAATAAGGGTCGATTTGACAATAAATTGTGAAGCGCAGGTAGGTTTGATGGAAAAGGCCTTCTCTCAACTCTCCTATTAAAATGTTTTGTATAAGCTCCCTCTTACAGCATGAGCGGAAAGAGCTACCGACCTCTTCTTCTTTTCACGACCCGTATTTTATGTTTAATAGATTTTTAAATCTTTCTGCCCCATCTGGTGTCGAATACCCCAGTTTTGTCACTTTTACATTGTGACTCTGTGCGATTTTCACTCCTATTTGTGATAAATAAATCAGATCAATGGTTTATATCTCGTTCGTGCTTCTTACTTCACTACAGGATTATTTAGGTGGATTTATGATATAAAAAAATGTACTTCATCAAATAAATAACTACAAATAATTCTAAATTAGGCTTGTGTGCTCGCTAAAGCCCGAGGCGAGCCGCAGAATCTGCGCGTGCGCATGTCACGAACCCCGTATCTTGACGGCCGTATGTCGACACTTACGACAACAGATTGTCATTATCACATCTAAAGTCAAATGTTTAGAGTTTATATTCCATTGACAATATCTTTGTTGTTACATCGACAATCGGTGCAATCGCTTTTAGCGCGGATTAACTATTTGTGGGAAATTCTAAGCCTTTTGTGTATATATTACTCTGGGTATTGTTCAATGGTATGTTTACATTAGCTCCATTGTTACGACGGAACTTCAAATACAAGGTTACTTTATTGCAAGAGATCAAATGAACTTAAATGTTAAAGTGCGAAATCGCACCTATTAATAATGTATACTAATAAACTGCGATAGGTAGAATAGCATAGAATAAAATAGAATTTTCTTGCTCTCGTGTACTTTGTAAAAATAAACCTTCAATAGCAATCATAATTATTTGCAGCAAACGGTTCTAATCCACGTAGCAAATCAATAAAATAATTGCATTTTGTTTTCTAATGAATTTGAGATCTTATCTTCAATTTATCTATATGAACGCCTATACTCTCGATTTATTACAAGATTTTAGAAGTAAGATATTATTTTGAAAACCCATTGTTCTTCTGAAGACACGATAAGAATTACATTGGTATGGTCTGTTGCCTTCCGATCTAGAGGGTGCAGGTTCAAATCCCGCCACAGAGATTTCGAAATCGCATGTACGTTTATCCGACGTTCTTACGCTGAAGGAAAACATCGTAAGGAAACCTACGTACGAAGAGATTCAAAGGTTGTGCGTGAAGTCACTGGGCCCTGGGCCCGTGTGGACAACTAAAGCCTATACATCTTACGGGTAGGTACGTGCCCCTCGGTGAGGACGAACCTATATAAATAAGCTAATGATGATGATGATGTGAAGAATTTGCATATATTACGAATACTAGTATGCCCCAAATCTCATGTATTTTATTTCTCCACTCTAAGGTTGCCTGGAAGAAATTGCATTTACATTAAGGCTTCTCATTGTACTTTCTTATTCTTTTTTTGTATCCTTTATGTATTTTGGTGTACAATAAATAATTTAATAAATCATAATAATGAGTTAGTCACGGTTAATTTCCTAGGTGGTCCATGTAGACATGACGATGCTTTTACAAATTAATGTCCTCGGATTCGAAAATATTTCCAAATTAAAATAATCTTTAAACATTCAACGATTTACCAATTCAATGTTCTGACATAGCGAAAATTAGGGAGATAACACAACAATTGTAGGTTTAGCTCATACTCGTAGTAATCGATTACGGATTCGCGAATCCTCAATTACGCATCGGTAATGTTCGGCGTCAAAGTCCGCCGGATACAATACACGCTCCAAACAAGCGATTATACGGTAAAAAGTATCAAAACCTAGAATTACTAAATATCGCAATCGACCTAGTTTGCATAATGACACCAGTCTGGTGCATTCCTCTAGTGCCTCATTGATCAATCGGCTGATTCCTAGTTCGTGGTTGCGGGTGTTGCAAGGCAGATATATTCTGGCCCGCTATTATTACTCGTGGACGAGTTCACAAATACGAGGTACATTGTAATTGCCACTTGTGTGGAAAATACTCGAGCATCAAGAATTTACTATCTGCATCTTGCAATATGACGTGTTGAAAGTTTTGTGGTTTGAATTATAACTATAGGAAACTTTATCAAACGCTTCAGCTAAGACCTAAATGAAACACCGGCCTCTAAATTGTGATTGTTTCCTTCCTTTTATTAATTGACTCCAATTGGAATTCCATGTATGTAAAATCATAAAAGAACCTAAAGCGCTATTAGACGATAACAGCAGGATATCAGTGGGCGTTGAATGCCAGCAATCGCAACACTTATTTGCATTCTACAAGGATTTTAAGTGCGCTCACTCCCACAAGGACTGCGATTTCTGGGAAGCCGTATAAAGATAAATAAAAGTTACGAATCTATTATTCTTGATTCTAATTGAAAATGCAAATAATCCTTATAAATAAACACCATCTCGTAAATAATTATATTTCTTGAAAAAAGCTTTATTTGCTTACGTTACAAAATAGTTTTTGTGTTACTTAAAATCTACTATGAATAGAAAAGTTAATTTTAAATTATTACTTATTATCCTTGAACACAAGGCGGATCCAAGGAAACATTGAACTGTACGCATTTTCTCAAAGGCCTGGTAGACTCAAGTATCTCGATAAACGCTTAACTTTGACATCGCCATACATCAAGTAAATAAATGTGTAACTGAATCCTTGTACCTGTAAGCTTGTTATAAGAGCGTAATATGGCTCCACAGAAGGAGCGATAATTATCAGGATATACAAGGCAGCAAGAGCATGTCTGAAGGATAAATTTTGTGGGCGTTGTACTAAAGCATAGTCAGTACGGGTGACTGAACTAATATTAATATGTGTGGGCGAAGCTTGGACATATTGAGTGATTTATAATATCTTTAATCTCTTAACATTAATAGTATCTGAAATAGGATAAGATCAGTCAAAGTCTTAAATTGATTGACAATCAATATTTATACTTATTTAGAGTCCCAGCCTATAATAGGCAAAGAGCTGGTCGACATCTTACGAGACCTCAGCAAACCTCGCCAATAAACTAAACACAAATGGAAGGTACTGGCCACTTGCCAACACTTACTGAACCAGCGTAATGTGTAATAGTATGTCGTCGAGGGAAACCTAGACTAGAAATGGATTGGAAGCTACAAAGAAATTAAATGATTATAATATTATTTATAACATTTAGTATGCCTTATATGGATTTTGACAAAATTATGAGACCTGGTAATTTGTTATATTTCTTTAATATTAAAAACGAAACCCTTGCTTTAACAATATTTATATATTTAGGTCCGGTTTTACCTAGAAATAGTAAATTACTTTTCTAAATGACTGAAATTTTAACAAGATACCATAACAATTCACGTCAAAACGTTATTTCGTTCACTGACCAATAATTACTTCTTGAACAATAGATAAAAGTTTACGTTAGCTGTTAGCACATAAGCCATAAGCAGGAATCGTGCGGCGCATGGGCGTGCCCTTTCGTGGTTGACCTTTCGAATGTAATTCCTATCTGAGACTTGTATCACTTCGCCAAACTGCCCATTCGCAGTTGCCCTGCACAATATAGACAATAATACGTCGATTTTGGCCTTGGACCTCTCACTCCAAACAAATTCATTAATAACAATAACAATCGTGTAGGTGAGCTTTTCAACTACATAGCATGAATCTGGTGGTTTGCAATCCAATTAGATTTCGACGGTCGTCATTGTTCTCTTCAATCATTTTTGGGTCAGAGATTAAAAATGTACTGATTAATAAGTGTTTGCTGCCAATTAGTATGATTGACGATTTAAATGTGGTTCAGATTTCTATCTATGCGATCCAAGGACTTTGTTGTGAAGGTGTTTGTAGTCAATATTATAGTAAATTAGACTTGTAATATTAAGTGTTCTTTAGCATCTCAAAATATTTCATCCTAAAGAATTTGTTCACATAAACCTTTAAAAATGTACAGAATTTTCTCTTCCTATCTTTCAATTTAGCTTTTGACACATCAGAGGCTCCATATAATTGAATATTAATCAAAGACATTAGACAGCATAATCATGCATAGGTACAAAATCACACGCATTAAGTGTCTTAAATATTATTTTCTTAGCAATAAGCAATTCATTCAAATCAGCTTAATAAAGTAATTTCATGTTAAACGTTTTTCCCATATATATTCAAGCATGTTTTCCGTATATAAGTGTTGCGTAACTTGTAAAGATTTGTGGGAGTGTAATTATTTGTTACATTTTTATTGTTACAACACTAATAGTTGGGAACATTAGCCGCAAAGCAGCCTCGGGTTACTGCCGTAGTGCCTGCTCGAACACGCCCTAAACAGTTTAGATTTAATATTATTGCTTTTTAACGATAATGTATCGTCTACATTGCTCTGTTATTTTGTTAGCCTGTATCGGCCATGTACGAAGGATAGCAAGACGGCTATTCAATAAATTCTATGTTGAAATCGGAGGGTGATATTAAAATTAACGATGAAACATAATAATTTTCATAAAATTACCAAAACTAAACTAGTTTATCTATGCCGACTTGAATGAGGAGTGGAATGTTGATAAAAATCTCGAACTTAAACGAAAGCTCTTTAGCTGTTTTGTAGTTCCGATCAAAAGTTCATTCAGCAATAATACGAGTATTTAACACTATTTAGAGTAAGACACTTCTTGTTAAAGTGCAATAACAGCACTTAACACAATAGCAGCTTGACCTCGGTTCTATATTATTAGGCTTTTCTCTTTTTTATATGGCATAAACTGAATAAAAATATGTACGCAAATTTCGGTCAATTCTGTAACGCGCCAAGGTTTTATCGAAGGCAAAGCGATTGTATTAACTTCTCGCTCTACATAACAAAATGAAATATAAAATAGTTTAAAAGGTGACATAAAATTAAGAAGGCTTATTATTTCTACGAGAAGACTTAATTTTCGTCACTATGGTTCCGATTTAGTTTATTAATATATTATCAAAAATTCTAGGCAACAAAGTTTAGTGATCATCTCGGTTATTGTATCTAAGTAAGACAGCCTTAAGTAAGACAGTTATTTAGTGATGGAAGGTATGTTATTAAGGTAGATACCATCGCAGTGGTACCAACACCCTTCAATATCCGGATAAGGGGTGTGAAGCTTTGAAAATTACCAGGTATAAAGAACCCGACATCTCGGGTATCTTTTAATTTATTTCTCGAAATAATGAGTATCTACAGATATTAGTGTGCTTAAATACTACACCTGTCATGAACAGGCGTATTATTCACCAACGGGACCGACACCTTAGAGAAGACAGGCCGTGCCTTGTTTCTTCTTTCTAGTTTTGAACACTTTTAAGGGCAGCATACATTAAAGATAGTCAAGAAAGTGGATTATTGCAGGTACGACAATAATGATACATATCAAGCAGAAGGCTAGGATGAATTGTTGAATGCTCGTCATGATACGGAAGTACACGGATGCATATTATAACCACAATATTCTGACTACTCGGGTCATATCTCATTAAAATCATTGCTGTTTTTGCTCTCAAATAAATGAGACCCTGGTATAAGTATACCTAAGTAAGGAATATGCTAAGATATTGAAATACTTATCAGATAAATAATAAATATCAAAATAAGTTGTAACCTCGATTTATCTCGACATAATTAAGTTAATACTATCATTTAAGCACACATCAGCGTGCATAACATGTGTTAATGTCGATAAATAAGTCATTTAAGTAACTAATAAGTGATATAATGATGCGTCATTAAAATATGTAGATCACTTGTATGCTGTTTACCTTGGCAATTGCTATTGATGAGTTTTTTGTGAACAGTATTTGTAATTAAATAAAAGTCCTTTGTAATACATATTTGCATTAATTCCTAAACTTCGGAAATAATACTAACCTATTTTTGGTCTAGTTAAATCTATAAATTTGTATAGCGCGATTTGAACATTTCAACAAAAACTTACAGATAAGATCGCGTGACTTCTTTCTCCCGGCCTTTAGATTTGTCAGTTACCGAATTATTTCATATATTCGATGGTTAAATCGAAGAAATGATTTTGGTGCTTTTACTTTTCAATTTGTATATATAATTAATTGTATGATAATGTTACCATGTTAAAAAAAATCTAATAAAATAAATTTCATAATTGAAGTAGTTGTACCAATTAGATGTCTAACGAGAACTTGAAATTGAACTGGTTGTTTCAAATCAATTAAAATGCAATAAATATTCAATAATGGTAATAATAAAACAAGTTTACAATAAATGAATAAGTATACATACCAGGTTTTAAATTATTGCAATAAAAGGCTTAAATGGCATTCCTTACATTTATTTAAATATATAATAAGAGTAGTTTCATGAATATTTTTCGGTCAAAATATAATTGAACCAGTCTATATATAGTCTTACCGTACGGGACAGGATTAAATACAAAGCCATGCCAAACAGAGTCATGCTGTGGAAACTCGAATTTTATTTTTATTAATCAAATCAAATCATTTATATCCCATATAAAAATCCATATTACATTAAGGTAAAATATATATGATAAAATTAAAATAAAATCACATAACTACATCAAAATAAACTATAATATTCATAGTGTATAAACATAGTTCTCGACATTAATTCATTTCCTTTAATTCCGAACAATAATATATTAGTTTAAAATAAAAAAATACACATAAATATAGTACCCTATGAATAAAATAAATTATTCTCTTTTTTTAAATATACACGAGATATAACTCCGAAAACACATTGTTCAAATCCTGCCATGTGGATTTGAACATGCACCTACCCGATCGGAAGTGGACACTCTCAATATACGTATATGCAAATTATTTCTACGAGCTAGGTTTGAGTGTTTCATTAAGTTCTAGTACATCCAATAAAGTACTAGAGACCTACCACTTACTAGAACAAGAAGTATGATTATCATCATCATCAGCTCATTAACCGTCCCCACCGAGGGGCACGAGCCTATCCGTATAGGGTGATTAGGCCTTAGTCGTCCACGCGGGCCCAGTGCGGATTGGACGACTTCACACACAACCTTTGAATCTCATCGCAGGCGTGCGCAGGTTTCCTCACGATGTTTTCCTTCACCGTAAGAGCGTCGGATAACGTACATATATTTTTCGAAAATTCGAAAATACATTGGTACGTGTCGGGATTTGAACCTCAGCCCTCCCGGTAGGAAGGCGACAGTCCACACCACTGAGCCACCGACGCTCTCATATTATAAATAGATACTGCTAGTATAATAAATATTTCTACTTTACCCATTTGGTGTAATTGTTGAGACGTCGGCTAAACATGTCTGTTTGTATAGGTCTGGGTATTTTCTATGTATAATATTATGTTGTTTGAATCTCAGTGGTTATTATATTTATATATCAGTTATTAGATTTAGTATTATATAGAAGAAACTGTGATGTCACTATTGGTGCCAGAACGTCTTAACTTCTGGCTACGATACTTATGAGATAATGCTCAAATTGCGAGCTTCTATGGTGAAACAATGTTTAAGCAGATGGTTTTCTTAGATTTTTTATGAAAACCAAGTCATACTGCTTTTGATACTGTTACATAGAACATAACAGTTCACGGGTTTTTAAATGACTAAACCACTATTTGGATATGATATCGATTAAAGCAATAGTTTCAAATATATAAATTCAAATGAAATCAATAACACCGACTATATGTCGTTAAAAAATTCAAAGTAAAGGATAATTTTCAATCGAAGCAATTGTAGATTATTTCGCAACAGTATTTTTTGTAAGTTTTTTTGCTTATTTCGCTGACGTTATTGGTCAGATCTTAATGCTCTCTAGCCACTTCCTTACGTATACTAATAACAATTAAGCCTATTCCACGTCCACATAATTAGATCTCGAGCTGGCAGCCATCACGATCTAAGAACGTGACCTGAACTGATTACTTTGCATACGAAGAAATGTATCACTTTCTGATTATATAAACTGAAGTGGATGTTAATAAAGCTCCGGTAGACACGGGTTCCTAAGGCGAAAGACGGTTGTGAAATGTTTGAAATTACGTACAAATGTATTTAGCTCCAAATTTTAAGCGAAGTATATACTAATAATAGGTTTTCTTCACACGAGTCACTTTAGTTGTCAATTGGACTTAATCAATAATTTATGTTACAATATTTTTATTGATAAGTTAGAAGTTTTATATACGAGTGTTATTTCGTTATTTTAATATTTTTTTGTGCCGTTACCCATAATTTTTCGGGGACTTAAAAAGTTTTAATGAAAATATATGTTTAATAATGTAATCGATATTTAAATGATCATTTATGTACAACACAAGTTAGAAATCGGTGAAGTTACGATCAAGCTTTATTAAGCACAAAAGAACGACGTAATACACCGTATGAAATAATACGTCTGGTAATTTTGACACGTCTGACAGAATGCCTGTCAAAATTTGTACAGTAAAAATAATACAGTGTTAATTGCAATGCTAATACGAAATTTGTTTCCTTTTAGTTTAACAACTTAATGCTAATGACACACAAATTATGTATGCAGGTACAGAATAATTAATTTAACCCTTTTTAAAATTGTTCTTCTTTAAACAGTCACGTAGATTTACAAATATTTATTAAAGGGACTTGTTTACAGATGATTTCTAAGTTTGAATCTTAACCAAAATGAAATCACCTTTAAACTATAAAATGTCCACTAGTTAACCTCTTTCAATAACTGCCATGCCCACCGTGCGGAAACTATCTGCTTCCCGCATATGGTAGGTACCATAGCATGGACAGATCCGTCCAACGCTGCACTTGCCGTTATCGATTCACTTATTCTAGAACCTTCCGACCTCATAAGCCGTTGCATTAGCAGATGATAATCTATCATTTGCTATGATAATATTGACTTATATTGCAAACACAATTCCAAAGAGATCGGTGAGAGATGTTATCCACGTTAACCAAAAAATACGAAATTTAAAACTGCACAACCAGGCGAAATAATAATTAGAAATAATGGTATTTTTTACCACTACTGATAAGCTATTACGTACCTACTTAACAAGAAGTCCATAGATATGTCACATTTTAAAAATTCATTGTATGTTACGAATTGTTTGGTGACAATAACTAACAGATTACTTAGATAATAGGAGATTATTAGACCAACGGCTTACTTTAAATCATCATCGATAGTACAATCGCTTTAATATAGTTTAACATAAACCTTTACTAATCGGAAGTGTGCACAACCTTTTGACCCATCACCTAAATGTTCATCACATTAAATGCCGCCGTCCATCACAGATAAAATACCGTGTGAAGAACATGAAAATCATTTTTTGTAAACTTACATCATATAACGTAAATGTATGTACGAGTATTGCGTAAAGCTATTTTGAAGCTACCATTTTTAAATGATGCTTTGGCACGAATAAAGAAGAAATCCATGTTAACTAAGATATTGTCATTTAACCTTTAAAAATATAATATACTCGTACATAATTTGCTAAAGTTACTATGATGACCTATGTGGTCCGATGGTTTGGAACCCCGTGCTGTTCAAACATTTGTGTGCATGAATATGTCAGTTAGTGTAATGGTCACGGAGTTTTTTGTTTAATAATGTATTTATTTATAAAAATAAAATCTTAGGTATATTTATCCGTTATTCAGTATCCAAAGTCAAAGTTTGGTTAAAGAAATGCTTTATGGCGCTGTGTAAATATCGGTGTATATTATTTAACTTATTTATTTATTGTTATTGAACCTGACATTGCATAAAATTCATTCGTCATTTAACAATAATTTTAAGACTGAAATGAAGATGAAAATGACTTACATAGAAACATATACATCTAGATACTAAACTGAAACACAAATGTGTATATGTGTATCCGAAGCTTCATCTCAATAAGAGTGATATCAGATTTAAATCTTTTGATTAATAGCATCAAGGTTAAACCATAGTAAATATAAATACTTCATAAATTAGGAATAGTTAATTAATTGTTTTGTCCAGTTGACAGTACAGTAATTATTTTGATAGATAAGGTATCGATTGACTTCTACATTGGTTCCGGAGGACCCTACCAGTTTCCGGACGACCCTACCACGGTCGCCGCCGCATCGGCGGCCGAAATAGCTAAAACACTAAAGTTACACTCCACAAATCGACAACCGAGATTCCGCCCCCGCCGGCGGGGGCCATCGTCGCGTGTCCCTGTAGGTTCGCACAGTCCCTATTCGCGTAACCGGCATGTGCCGGGCCGCTTTTCTCCCCAAACATATGTTAAGCTACCAAGCCCCCCCCCCCCGCAACGCCCTAAGCCGAGGTTCGAGTCCCGTTCGGGGACGCCCTTAGGCTCGTTGTGTAAAGACTAAGGCTGAGAGCCATCTGCGCTCGCCACTTGCCCGGCGAAGCTGTAAAGGCCATCTGCGGCCAACAGCAGTAGTCAGTTCGAAAAAAAAAACTTCCAGATTGGATTGATCAACATTATAATGATTTATCTTATAGTAAGAGTAATCGATATTTGTAATTGTTTCTTCCATTTATGGGTTACAAAATCGCAATTTATTATACTTTTTTTAATTACGAAGTTTTTTTTCATTTATATTTTAAATAACGCTTTGGTGCAATGATTTTGAAGTCCAGGGTTCCAAGGATTCCTAAGGTTTAATTCCCGTGCGATGCAATATTCACGTTAATGAAGATTCTGTTTGTATTGGTTCGGGTGCTTCCAGTGGATGTAATGTAATATGTTTATTTTAAAAAGTATGTTCAGTTTATCTCTCAGTTCGAATACATACATTGTATGTAGGTATATTGTGTTCTGTTATATCTGCCTTGCGATTTTAGAAATTCTGTTCTTATTGAAGAATTTTGTTTGGATTTCATTTATTTAACAGTGTCTACGTTGAAATGAATGTTATAGTTTATCATTAAACTTTAACTATCAAAGTTGTTAATTGTTTTTAATAATTTTAATTGTGTTTATAGTCTCATTACTATGGTCAAAATATGTTTTATATAAATGCCCAATAATTAGTTAAAAGGTTTAAATTTAAATTGATTTACATTTAATGCAAATAACCTTGTTAAATTCTTAATATAATGCATGGTGCAAGCTTTTTCAATAATTTGCATTAGGTCTAGCAACCAGATGCCGGGGTTTCTCAATGCGATCTATGGATTTGCTTGCGTTTGAATTGTATTGTGTGTTTCTTTGATGCCGGTTAGAAGGGAATTCTTATTGTGAACCCCTCATTTTGCCTCCGTACTGGTGCTGTATTCCATAAAAGGAGACAGCTAAATGTGGCGACGGATGGATGAATAGAAAAATATTTTGTTGAGATGCATTTAATTATATTAAGATTTAATACGCTTGGAAAAATGTACCTGTTGTGGACAAAAAATTGTAAGCTCGAATGGTTGAGGGTTTTTAAGTCAATAAAAATTTATATTTAATTAAAAATTATCAACACACAGTTTGCTTAATTTGTATTATTAGAAACGTAAGTACATGGCGTAGTTGCGTGCCTATATTACGTTGTACAAATTAAATTTTCAACAAGTCTAACTTCTGGCATAACGTTCCATTACCATAAAAAAGACCGGTCAGCACTTGCCACTCAATTATCGTTTACAAGGTATGCAATTATAAACCTTAATTTCCTATCGATACTGTCGCTCATGTAATGTGTATCAGAATTGTATTGAATTAGACATTTGTCAGCTTTCCATCCTTATTAATTATATGTATTTACTGTTATTTATTAATTAATATTATCATTAAAAGTCAACATAAGAGTCAGTGGCTCATTGGTGTGGACTGTGACCTTCCGATCTGGAGGGTGTAGGTTACAATCCCGCCACGTACTATTGTATTTTTGAATTATCGAAATTATATATCGAAATTGTATGACGACTAAGGCCTATACACCTTATACTGGTAGGTTCGTGCCCCTGGTGGTGGGGACATATATTATAATGAGCTGACGAAGATGATGATATTTAGTTTATATAAAATAATGGAATCCATATTACCGATTATTTATTATAATGCTAAATTGTAGTGATCGACCACACCGGCTTTTAGCGACTGCTGCCGAGGTGCGACATAGTTTCTAGCAACCAACAACCACTGGACTACCTTGGCAGATAATGGTCAATTTTGTCCAATGGTCGAAGCCTACTCCAGAAGTAGATTATCATTCCCTTAGGTATACAATAATTTATCTATCTCATTATTGAACCAGTAGTATGTAGTGTTTTCTGCGTAAATTGGGAGAAACCTACCCTTTCCCAGACTAGCTATAGGCAGCGCAGTGTTATGTTCGTACAAACATCACATATTAAATTATTTTTACAATCCATGCTTACACCGATCATTACGAACCAGTGTACCATTAATGTAGCCTTTTTTGTAACCGACGGATATGGTCACAATACTTGATAAGTCGTGCAATGATATTTCGTGGCCAATTTTGTTTGCAAATATATAATAATGATTTTGAAATCATCGTTACGTCTGTGCTCGTTATACGTGGCAAACTAACGTTGTTTGTTAGTACTTGATATATCTTTGGATATGTTTTCAATTTCCATGTTTTTAAAATAATGTCATTAAACTCTTGACCGTCAATGATGTTTTAAGGCGCCAGACATAATGGATTTTCTATTGTGTCTGGATACCTGACGTTCGACAGGTTAATAACGGGTTAAAATCTGAAAAAAAATGTCTGAAAGAGTAGATATCTACATAATCTCACCGATTTCCTGGACCGGTCTCAGTTAGGGGAGGTCTGAGTTTGACCATATCTTAAAAAATAACCATATTTGTAAATTTGCATTTGTAAATGTTATATTCTAAACAGATGGACCGATGACTTGAATAAACCAGCCCATGGATGGTGTTGTGGAAGTCATTGAGCTTTCTTAATTATCCCTCCATCTTCGTTCAGCAAGTCAGTGAACTTATAAGGCTGCAATAATCATAATTGTGTCCAAATATCATACGAGTAGGTACCATAGGATTGAGCGTCGGTGGCTCATTGATATGGGTAATTCCGTCAAGTACCAATGACTTTTCGAATTTTTGAAATTATATTAAAATATAAATAATAATATGCCTTTATACGACGCTCTTACCAAGTGGGTTAATCCGCACTGGTCCTGCACTAAGGCCTGTACACCCTTTAGGGGTGGCTCGGGCCCTTCAGTGACGACGTTTCATGAGCTGATGATGGTGAAGTACCATAGATTAATTTTGACCCAATTAATTTTGAGTAAATTATTCTAATAAAGTGATGATGGAGAGACCATTAACTTGTGATTTATGTATACCTTTGTCACTTA
This sequence comes from Leucinodes orbonalis, assembly GCA_019425675.1. Classification (NCBI taxonomy): domain Eukaryota; kingdom Metazoa; phylum Arthropoda; class Insecta; order Lepidoptera; family Crambidae; genus Leucinodes; species Leucinodes orbonalis. The sequence goes on along the minus strand of PQWD01003106.1, from coordinate 77,547 downwards.
TATTGACGATAACCGAACCATTTGGCTGTCATACAAGATTAAGTGACCAAATAAAACTATCGACCGCAGTCGACCTTCATTGGAACATAGAACTCAATAAATAACTAATAAATCGACCGCCTTGACATCTATCAGGGCTCGCGAGCCTTTATACTATACGAAGAATATAAGCCAGCCAGCCAGCTCTTGGATATCTGAATAGTTATGTTTTTTCATGTCGTAATTATTATTGAATCCTAACCTAGCTTCCCTTAAATATAGCCCTATAGACATATTGGACCCAAGTGTCCACCTTTCAGTATCCCCTACCTCAAACCCAATGCAATCTTGTCTGACAGTTACACGTTCTGCAAATCCAGTAAAAAGTACTGAATATCAGCCAGGGTAGCACTTTAAGACCTTAGCTTATTTCTGAGTAAAGGAGACCTGGCCCAGTATCTTATTTTACCTCAACAGTCCATGAGATTCCAATGTTTACTTAGAACAATTTTACAAAAGGTATTTAACGCATTTTATCCGTAATCTCCATACTTGGTAAGTGGAATGAAGATAGCATTACCTCATTAATGGTTAAGTTTAATAAAAGATTCCAGTTACCCATTCCTTTTTAAATGTTTTGGCGCTTATCAAATGCATTTTGGCGAGACAGTTAAGTCTCGTACCGCTCAGACAAGGTGGCAAAAATCCGAAAAACTAGTGCTCTCTTTAATCATGGTATGATAACTGTTATGAATAAGAATAAACATTGTGCATTATCTAACGCTTGTTACGTGTTTATACAGAATACTTTCCAAACGTATACAAACTGTCTGTTGTCATTGTCTATACCACATTTTTTTCCACAGATAAAAACTAATTGCAACCACTAAAGTAAATAGGAGCTTATGATTGAAACAAAAACGAGTTACGAAAATCAATTTGAGAACAAACAAATTCAATTACAGGCACAATTGGTTCATAACAAATAAATTAAGCCAAGGCTAAGCCAGTTTGCTTGCGGTTATTTGAACGTGTCATACAAATAATTAACAAAGCAATATGTTTAAGAGCATTCAAGTTATGAATGCGTTGTTGCTTAAATTAGGTCTATTATCGTTTAATATTTTTGGTAAGCAATTTCATAAGAGATTTAAAGGCGGGAAAATTTTTATTACATGTCACATTCGTTGGAACAGAACGTAAGGTCGGATAATGCTCAAAGCGACACGTATGAAATAAAACACATTAAATATTTAAATTTGATTTACCTATAGTAGTGTCTAATGTAATAATATATTTGCATATATTGCTAATGTTTTTCAAAACTAATTTTTAAACATATTTACCATACGTAGGCAATTTTTAAATTATGTTTATTTCATAAAATCATTAGATATATAATCATCCAATTGCAGAATCAGCCATTTTGCACCAGCAATTTTCTCTTTAATTTCAACTTATTCGCAACAGTAGGTATACTAGTAGGCTAACGTTACCAGTCAGAAACTTATGCTGTTGTTTCTACCTGTGAAACTGTATTACCTGTAACAAAGACAAATTAATAATTAGAAGTTATACCAAAATATGTCTAACATAAAACATTTCCAACACAAAGTAAAAAGGCAGGAGAATAACAAAAATACTTGCATAAATAATTCAGACAATGCATTTAACTACAATCTAGTATCTGTTTAAGTATAAGTGATATTTCAACACGCAAAGCTCAGTTAACGTTATAAATATGAAAAGCATTACACAAATACCGAATATTTAGGTCGCACACTAGCCTTAAAAGGAAACGGTTAAGTATAATTTAAAATTATATCAGCTGTAGTGCAACCAAATGGTACAATCACGACTACGAGCCGCGTGTCGAAAAGCGCAAACTATGCAGAACGAATGGGGTCATTATGAACATAGGCGATAAAAAAAATCACGATTGTACGCACACATTGTGCTTAAGGTGGTAATCATGTGTTCATTGAAGTGACTTACTTAGATATAGTTGTTACACACCGTGATTTTATTTATCTAAGTCTAATCAGCGTAATGGTAGGAACGATATTCATATAGGTACTTACATTGTTTATCTTTAAAATGTGAAAAAAATATTTTGTGCAAATTAAGTACACGTTAGTTCCCAAAATTATATAACTTATTATGGCTACCAAAATGGTGGCCACTCAGCTTATGAAAAGGCAGTTTCGTCAAGGCGCTGGTTTGCAGTGGAACCAAGAAAAAAAACGCTCAATATATTATTCAAATCATCATCATCATCCCACTGCAGGGAAAATACCTTCCCACACAGAAAGACTATGGGAAAATTGTGCTGTAGCCACGAGGGCCCAGTGCCAATTCGAGACAATATGTTTTGGTATTTATTTGGTGTATAAGTCATAAATAATATAGTCAAAAATTATTACCAGATCGAATCGAGAAATAAAATTTTAAGTTATAAGTGCTCTTGGCATTACTTTTAACACTAATTATTAATCTAAATACCAAAAATAAATACATACAAGTCAAAGCTTAAAATAACTATATAAGTCAACAAAGTTGATTCTTTAGCCCAAGCCAATGCGTTAAGTTTGTTTACCTTAAGCCGTTTAAGCAGGCAGAATCAAATGCGTGCCACTTATTAAATTGCCAATATCACTCAATAAATGGCTTTTGCTATTAAGCATGTGTTTAATTCAGCCCAGCTACCTTAGGATAACGGGACGCTGGGTCTTGTTGCCTAACTACCGGCAAATGTTACGTAATCTCATGTATTTTGCATAGGTTGACACAATATCGAATGCAAAAACCTTTTAGCCGTTTTATCATGTTTGCATTAATTTAGGTCTTATAGCTTTAAAAGCATAAGTCGTATAGCTAATGAGCTTACTGAGCAACTTACGGAGCTTATTAAAACTTTGTCTTATTGTGTTAATCATAATGTAACTATTTTGATGCGCATATTGGTTATCCTTTTAAGCGCCGATTTCCAAAAACAATAGAAAATCTATTGCGTTTGTTAAATGACTGCGGCGGTTAAAGGGTTAAGAAGTTGGATACTTCACCAAGATTCCGGATTCCATCAATGTAAATTAAAAAAACATTGTATGGAAACTTGAGTCTGATGCTGACACTGAAGATTAGATAATACCAGTTTTTACTCAGCATCTAGTTTTTACCATCGGAAGCATAAGATGATTATGTTATTTATCAAGTTAAAACATTTATTAACGCTGTCAGTTCACTTGCAATTTATGTATGAAGGAAAAGTTGCTCTCAACAGGCTTTCGAGAACGTTGAATCATCAATAACATTTCACTATTATATCAATTGGATCCTTAGGCTCTATTTGTGATGCTTGGTCTCAACGCTTCCCATGTCTTTGCGAGAGAGCTGCCACATTTGTCACATACCTGAGGCACTGAGGTGTAACTAACAAGCAATACTGCCAATGTATTTATTTTAGTGTCTGATTTGTCGATATTTATACCTGAGGTATTGTTTCTATGATTCTTCAAATGTGTCTGAAATAACCTAAGAAAATCGTAACCTAAATGGAAGTAATGGTTGAATTGCGGATAAGATTAATAAAATAAGAAAGAATATGTATTGACACCACCAAATGAGAAATACGATAAAAAACCGTTTGATTTTAGTCGTTAGGAGAGTACATAACATATATGTCATGGTCAAATTATTTGCACATGCAATCTGCGTAAATATTATAAGACCTTTTAGGTATATTTAAAATATAATCATAGTAATTTTTTTTACAATTAGTTACCACTTGAACCTGAACTTTTGTTAACAGTAATCGTTTATAGGTAAACACTATTCATGATCGTTACCGTTGATTCCTTGTTCCGGATGCCGAAGTATTATTTCATATTACGCTGTTTTCCACTTGATTTATGAATGACGTAACGGCAATGTAAGACGCAACTGTACGCACACGTTTTTATACATAACTCATACAAAACTCGCCATCCATTTTTAGTTAGCACTTTGGTACACTATCTGGTCGTGAAAATAAATCTAAGGCTACTTCAAAGACCACTAAAATAACTAATTGAAAAGAACTACAAGCCTTTACTGTATTAAGAGTATATCCGCGACTTCTACGGTGATTGCCTAGTGTTACTTCTACTTTATTTTCTATATATTTGCGATGTACGCCAGCACCTTTGCCGTGCATCAACGAACTGCTTCAGAAGGAAAAGGCGAGCGAGTCTTTGTGTCGAAAATTTTCTTCACCATAAGACCATAATATAACGTACATATGATTTCGAAAATACATTGGTACGTGGCGGGATTGCAACATGCGCCCTCCAGATCGGAAGGCTACAGTTCACACAAATGAGCCACCCACACCTCTAATCGAGGAGTAAAACACCTTAATTCGGAACAATTTAGTTTTTATATGAATGATGAATGATCCACCATGGCCAATCCTAAATAATAAATAACCAAACGTCACATAAAAGCATATCTCATATTAATTAAATTCTATGAGTATTACTTAGAATTATTATTCAAAGCTATATAAAGATATATTGTAATATCGTATAATACAAGACCTTTATTAAATTATACCAACCTAAAATACATGAACCGCTAGTAACAGGCTGTAACCGAGGCTGTAACATACGTTTGTAGTTAATTTGTCCCTTTGGATTACAAGTGAAATATACTGACTATATGCAAGAATTGTCACTCACGTTATGTTTACCTAAACCCAAAAATATAAAATTACGAAAAAGCATAGAACTTTGTATGATAACAATAAGCATAATAGCAAACCACGCATAACCCGCTTACTTGACACGCCATAACTAAAGCCCTTAAAATGAATCTTTCCGTAGCAAAGGCAAAATGTTTCAAGTCTTCCGCCCCACACATTCCTCATACCATAACTGATCTATGCCAGCATTAAATTTCTGCCTTTACCGAGGTTAAACAACAAGACAGCACGACGTTAACTAGATCAGTTGTTACGTCGGCTTGCGTAAAGGTTTTACTGCCCTCAGACCATGTTTATAAATATATTTTAATATATAAAGCCTGCGTAAGTGTAATTCATCATAACTTTGTATCAAAGTTTGAATTATGTTAATAATGGTTTCGTGGAATGATAACAGGGAATGAGTAAGCGTCAATTCGACATTGCTCGTCTTCATGTTATCTAGTCGATATGTTTTAATAAACTATAAACGATGAAACTGCCACTATTGGGTTAGCTCAATCATCCTTTCTTTTTTATGGAAAACAAGTGAACAGGACAGTCCAGACGCTCACCTGATGGTAAATGATACGCCTGACCATGACAGAACGGTATTGAAAGAGTCCAATAACTAATAGACAGTTATTATTCTCCATCAACGCCGCACTGCGCCTGTCACCAGAGTCAACAGATCTATTAAAATTTCAAAAGTATTTTCGAGTCATCACGAGATTTGTGTATGACACAATATGACCTAAAAATTTAACCGTTTTCATTAGAATAAAGTACAAAATAAAGACACTGTTTGGCCAACACATAAAGACTGAATGTATGCCAAAGTTTACGTGTTCGCGTAAATTCACAACAATCGCTTTGTTGTGGGTAAAACTGCACGAATTCAACTATAGCTGTCATTACTGTCGGTCTAGATTTGCGTTTGATGAATCACCGCAGACAGCTGGAGCAAATTGCTTTGCACCATCAATTGTTGAAGAATTGTTGAGGCTCTTTTACACTGTTTGTTTATTAAGGAATACACACATACAATATAATCAAAATTACAATCATAATGATAATATGGCTGCCACGATATTGCACAATTTTTTTGTTTATCTTACACATACACACTAACCAACTACCTCCTGTGAACCACTACTTCCTGTGTGTTTGGCAGACGTGCGTGAAATGCGTCTATAATGTTAGTTTATTTGTTAAATTAGATTTCATTTATATATATGTATGCATTAAAGTACTAAATTCAATAAGATAACGTGAAAATGATAACAAAAACCATGTGGTTTTTGTTATCATTTTGTGATATAACCTTTTTATATAGATATATTGAATAAGTTCGAAATTAGCTATGTTTAAAATAATTTGTTTGAGCTTAAGTTCTACAAACTCTTAACTCTTGCTTTAGCTCATGATACTTGTGTAATTTAAGATCATTACAAGAATCATTGTTGACAAAACAATATCTCATTATTAAATGTATGCAGACAATATGTTAGTGTTTTAATTTTTCAAGTCTAAACGGTTCTTTTGTAAACAAAAACCATAGGTAATTTTAATTCAATAACGTTCTCCAGGCCTACTAGCCCTTACGTCTAGTATAGTATCGCGTCAATCACTGCTCATAACTTGTAACCGGTTTCCCAACTCCCCATATATCAGTGTGAAAATACAATGACAGATTTAGTCCAGAGATAGGGTTTTAAGCATGCCTCGTATTTCTATATTGCGCAAATGCCGACTCTGCTGCGTTGTGCGGTCCATAATAATGAGATTGTGGACGGATACATCGACAGGGTATGAGTTAAATGAGCTAGTTTTAGTCAGTTTATGGTTGGAATGTCAAGCTCAAGCTGGTCAAAGGAATATCGCGGAATATCATTAAACATCTATTGCTTGCAGGGACAAATAGTCCAAGCGAGCCTTCAACCACGTGTCTGTAAAAATATGTTTTTAAAATGCATGGCGTCATTCATGTTTTAGAGTTCAATGGAGTTGTCATACAACCTGTAACAATCCGGTTAAAGCGGTTAAAAAAAAATGGTCAAGTGTGAGTGGATCTCGCCATGAAAGGTTCCGTAGCAGCTAGTCACATAATATTAAATAATGATTATTGACTTAGATACCAACTACAGATTTATTATGATAAAATATATAAAAAAGGTTTTTTTAATATAAAATAGGGAGGTAAAACGAGCATGCGGCTCATCTGAAGGAAAGTGTTATCGCCGCCCATGGACATTTGCAATAACTGAGATCACGGGGATGCGTTGCCGACCCTTCATCATCGTTATATAACGTCTAAAAAACTACTAACTAGCTGTCGTTCAAACCAAATTTCGTTATTTTTTTCATGGTAACGTACCCAATATACATCGACCCCGCACGCGGGTGGGTTTGAAGATAAAAAGTTTGTAGTTTCATTTCAAAGTATGGGGAACCCCAAAATATTTGATTTTTTTTTTAGATTTCTTTTGGAAATTTTAACGTGGTTCATAGAAGTAATATCCTTACGAAGTTCTTATAGTTTCGGGGAAAAATAAACAAGACAGATATGACAAATCAATAAGGGTACCGTTTTTTTTTTCTACAAGTCATTTGGCTACAAGCCCCCAAAAAACTAACACGAACTATCCCTACATCCATAACCTACTGGCGATAACCCTATCACGTTTCCTTACATAAGATGAGGTAACATTCAGGCTACTTAGTACAGCAGCGCTATAGGTATGAAATGACTTAATAAACAAACTTGCATAACAAAGTGTAACACAACAAATTGTTTCCTGGAAACCGTACTTCGGGATAATGGTGCGCGATTGGCTGCCGATTAGTGTTGATGGAAATATGTATGACAGAACGCCACTCTTGCCTAGAACACGTAGACAATATAATTTAGGAAGTATCTGCATATATTTTGTAATACCGACACGCTTATTAAAGATAAATAGACATTCACACAGCGCCATCTTTCCTCTGCCTTGCCATGATAAGGAGCTCGGGGAGTACTATGGGAAGTAAACTACAGATAAGTATATTTATAAATAGCTGAAATACTACACTTAAAATAGCATCCACATTCATACACACATTTTTTACACTGCACAGGGGATAAGCCTTATCCCTGTGGTGTAGTAACTAACTTCTGAATGAAGCATTTGGTCTTTGTTATTAAACCCATTTAAAGATTTTCAGCAACATTTTGCAAATTCTAAAGGCTTGATAGCCATTTTATGTAATAAGTGAACAGGACGGTCCGGACGCTCACCTGATGGTAAGTGATATCACCATAACAAAGCAGCATTGAAGGAGACCAACAACTGAAAGACAGTTATTATTCTCCGTCTATGCCGCACTGCGCCCAGTACCAGGGACAACAGATGTTAAGTCTCTTATACCCGGAAAATTTGAAACAGATGTTTCTGTTTTTCGGTTCTCTTTTACTCAGGTTTGACTAATGAATACATCTGTGAAGTTATTTTCAACAATATTACTATCTATGTATGCATTCATTATGAAAACGCTTCCTCGTTTAATGGATGTAAAATACACACTTTCAAATTAACTTTTATTAATGAATCGAGAGCAAGCGAGCGACTAAAAGTCTTACCTAACAAAACATTGCTAATTCATGAATTCGTATCTCGTTCTGAACCAGATATTTACAGTGTACACTTTGTTGCTCAACAATTTAATTATATGTTTTTTGCGTCATGTACTCTGAATTAAAATATGCTATTATTTTCTAATTGTTTAGGAAATTAGGAGCATCGGTGGCTCACTCGTTTAGATGTTGCCCTCCGATCTGGAGGGTGCAGATTAAAATCCCGCAACGTACCAATGACTTTTCAATTTTCGAAATCGCATTTAACGGACGCGGTGAAAGATACCATTTTGAAGAAACCTGTGCACACCTACGAAGAGATTTGTGAAGATGAGAGAGATGTCAGAAAAATTATGCATGACGTCCGCTAGTCCGCACTGGGCTCGCATAGAAGGCCTAATCACCCTTTTTCGGGTGGGCTCATGCCCTTCGTTGGGGACATTATAATGAGTTGATGGTGATGATAGTTTTTTAAGCAACCTTTTTCAAACGCCGTACTAGATAGATTATTTTGCAAAGAAATAACGACTACAATTCCCATCGATGTTACATGCTCTTCGGTGAGGTCATACTGATTGAATTTTCGTCAATTGTATGTTCTCATCCGATTGCAACATCGATCGTATTGAATTTGCATTAATATTTAGTTCACGTGTAGAGAAAGCCACGGCGGGACAGACGGCTCGTAATGTACGTGCTTTGGGACAATTTACACGCGAATCCTTCGTAAGTCAACCCCGTATCAACTATCGATATTACTCTGCATCCATTCGATTTTCAACCTTAACGCTAAGGTAGGAGAATCCATTAGTAACATACAAATTAACTCTGATTATGCATTGTCAGTTATCCTGCTCGATATTCAACCTGTGTGGTCGACATTATGCAATATAAAATGTTAGTGTACTAAATGGTGAACTGTTTTTTCCGTGCACATTAATGTCAACGTATAACACTTTTTGGTTTTCCATGTGAATTTAAATTAAAGAAATAAAAGTATATAGTTTAAAATCACGACATAGTTTCAATCCTTTGTATTATTGTAGTGTATAGCACAAAAATATATGCGTGAAACATTTCTTAATCATATCAATTATAGTCCATTTGGATATAAGACTGAAGTATGTACATACTTCTATTGCTACCTATGATTATGTTCCATATTAGCGAATGCAAAGCGATTCTAGATCGCCTGTTATATTTTTAGGATTTTAATTCTTGAAAAACTTACAGAGATTACTTGATTTCTGAAAGCAAGCTAGCGAGTTCAATAAATTGTATATAAAGTAACATTGTTGAAACTGCTTTTTTAATTACATCTCCCGCTAGTAATAATACATTGGACACGCTTATTGTGCGTTATATTTTTTTAATAAAGAGATACGTATTACAGATAAAACTTTTATCACGATGAGGCACATAAAGCTTGTATTACAGCTACAATAGACTCTTATACGGTTAATACACAACTATTGTGTAAAAACGATAGCATTCACCAAACTTCATAAAGCACCGTATTAGACACGACTTCAATTAAAAATACAATTTGCGATCAATTTTGAACTTTATTATGTAAGAAAAAAGAACGTCTGAATATTTGAACTTTGTAGTAATTCCGCTCTACTTGTTATTGGATATAGTAGCAGCTATCAGCGCCCTCAATCGACACACTTCAGGAATTAATCGACAATAGCCAGTGAAAGTGGTTAGCTAACGTTGAATGTAGTCCAGTTGGTCCTTAGTACGCCATAGAGATACAAACCTTATACTATTTGTTATGCAATACCACCTTTCGTTACAGTTTCGCGCAATTAGTGGTTGTGTCATTGAGTATGTTTTGATTATAATCCATTCATGTTTAACGAGGTGTCGAAATGTGAGCGAATACCAAGTAGTTACTATTGAATTATTCAAAAAACAAATAACAATACTTACTATCTGCCAAACTGTAAAACAGTTTAATAGTTTAAACAGACAGCAGTTCTGGCACCTGAGTTGACAATATAATCTTAACTAATATTTAATTATAAAATAATTTCAGCAAACCTTAAGTCAGTATTTCATAAACAGGCGCAACATTTTATACACGATACATATTTCTGAGTTTAAGTCTTTTAATAGGCTCTAAATTTAACGCTGTATCAAAAGGGTTATTTCGGGAGATTCCCTACGTTATAGTATATGAACTCAGAAAATCTGTAGAAGAACTGAAGTAATAGAAATCACCCATAAGATAAGCTGGTGGCATTATAGGCCACGTGTAGGCGGATAGGTCCTCAAACAGCGACCGCGGAACGGGAACTTGATTCGGTCTATTAACCAATCCACAATAATAAAGCCCTTATTAATTGATTCAGATTAAATACCAGCTTAAATTACGGTCTTATCCTATTTCACAAATAGTCAATTTGCAACTTTACCCTGATAGTTTTAATTGCGTAACTCGCAGTAGAGTTAATTCACCTCCACGACCAGTTGCACATCACAGGACCAGTATTGTATAAGACTAGGTAAAACCACGTCTTAGTTAAACAGGTGCGATGCCACTGACCGACGGCGAAAGCGAAAAAATGCCGTCGAACAGATAATCACAGGTTGAGACTTGCGTGAAAGTGAAGTGTCCTGATGCACTTGGACATCAAACGGCATTAGAATTTTCTTTTGGAATACAGAAACTGCTCATTGTGTACCTTTACTGAGTAACAAATACTATTTAGGTGTATTTTTATTTAATAGAGACGACTAAACGTATTCTAAGCAGATTCAATAGAATATAGGTTTATTATTATAGTGCTATACATTCTTTAGAACTGTCTCCTAATGAAAGTATCAACTACGAAATAAATAAGATGGTATTATTATTTTTATTTGATAATTATAAAAATAATAATAATAAGGAAACACAATATTGTAACAGAATAAAATAAATCAGAAAAACATGATTTTAAAGTTATAAGTTTGTTGATGTGAAAAATACAACAGGGCTAAAATAATTATGCACTTATTACATAAGTACTAATTTATTTCTGTCTTCAAATTGTTATTAAAACAATAAACAAAAATGAGGTTGGCTAAGATATTAAAAGATATTTAACTTATCTATAGATACAATATCATTGAGTCATTCATACAAAATTTCGCTCTTGGAGTCCCACACAGCTTATTTTTAAAGGTATTTATCATTAGTTAATCCGTTACTTTGTTACGCAAGTGACTGCTGAAACTCTATTGATACAATCTCAAATAAAACACAAATCACAACTGTCAATGAATCAAAACGACTTTTAAAGGATCATAACAACTTACTTTCTAAGATGTACAATGAAAACGACGTAATGGGAATTAACCTACTTAAGATCACGCCAAGAACATCACTACGCTCGTTTAGATGATATCGCGTATGAATGTAATTACCCTCCACATAGCAGTGGATCAATTAGATCATATTTAATTCCCTAAATCATTTGGTTGTGTAAGATTTTTGAACATAATTGTGGCATTGATACGATTACTCTTATGATAATACACATTAGTCGTGTAAAAACAGATCAATTTATTTTATGTATTCGCTGGATAAAATTCCTTTGGAAAGTAGTCGGTCCATCGGGCCGGTAGGCGCAGAACGCTATGCTTGTTATGCATGGTCTTCGCTCGTGAACTCGTGTATTGTAGTGTATTTATTAGTTTACAATTTAATATCAATTCCATGTCAATTTAATATCAATTTCCTTCGAGGCAAAATCATCAAAGCCGCTCATACTATATTAAAAAAAAACTTTAAAAGATGATGGATTCTCTATTAAAATCATTATTTGTTTGTTACAGTCATAGTCAGTAAAAATATGATAACATATTACTTTACAGACATCCAAAATAAAATTATAATTTATTAATTTCTTTTGCAGAAATGTATAACTGAATCAATGACAAGCTTAAACATTATTTTTGCCCTTTAAACATTTAACACATGCATCTTATCAAAATGTAGATAGATAAAATCAGTATTCCTGTACCAAATTACGCAACTTAGTATATTTTGTACCAATGCGTGACGCCGTTCGTTGCCGGCGTACCGACAGCTTCCGATGTAATAACTTGATACAATGCCCTCCATAGTGTTACAAAAGACTAGACACGAACAAAGCAAATATATATTGTGAGAAGTATATGCCGAATTCTTTTAAAATAATAATAGCGTTAATTAAGAACAAGGACGTTTGTTGATGGAAGCTTTTGACAACGCTTGTTTGTGCCCTTTAAGCTGCAGAATGTCAGTTGCCACTGCATTTTGGGCTTTATCATACGGTAATTTGTTATGGCTTCGTTCAGGATAAAGCTATAAAAAATAGACTCATTAACACTAAAACACAGATGAATTCACTATTAAGGGAAATATTTATTATTTTTATTTCAAAACGACTGGGTGTTTTACTGTGTCCGTGACTTATTATAGATGTAAATATTATAAGTAATATAAATACAATAATTTGACTATGTTACTTTAGATTGCATCTGTTATCTGCCAATATAAAGGCGTTGCAGAACTTAGCTGGAACCAACATACAGACAAATTTGAAGAAACAAGAGGTTTATGTGCAAAGAATGAAAAGCGTTATTATAATAATATAAAGTGACGATTAAACGTAAATTACTTGTATACATTACAGTACGTTCTGTTTCATAATCAAAGTCTTAAAATTTTGCCCTGTCGTCTGTTATGTACATCGCTAAATCAACGTCACGCTTTGCCCCTGTACAGTGCGCATGCGCCGACGTTTTTCGTAACCATACCCTATAAACTAGGCCACTGCACTTACTGATCTCGCTATCAGTCGCGGAATACTTTAGCGTTTGCAGTTTGATGGTCGCATTGATAAAAAATATCTTTGTCACCAGTCACTGGGTTATAAAATACTTGGCCTGAATCTAGCGATTTGGCAGGTCAAGTTTAGTTTTGAGCTGAACGTGTATGGCTTGCATGTATTGAGCTTTCGGTGCGGAATTAAATAAAATGATTTGAAATAAAGATTTCTTTGTATGTTATGTATAGTAAATATTAATGTAATTTGTAAACTAAATAGTAGACTCTCGATACTGAGTAATACTTCACGCACAACCTTGAATTTCTACGTCGGTGTGCGCCGGTTTCCTCGCGGTCTTTTCTTTCACAGTATAAGCGTCGGATAAACGTACATATAATTTTGAAAATTCAAAGACATTGGTATGTGGCAGGTTTTGAACACATGCACCCTACAGATCGGATGGCAACACACAATGAGCCACTGACCTGTTACATACATAATGAACCAGGACAGATTTCGTATGAGGTTCGAGTCCCATTCGGGGACGCCCTTAGTTGTGTGAATTTCAAGGCTGAGAGCCATTTGCGCTCGCTAATTGCCCGATGAAGCTGTAAAGGCCATCTGCGGCCAACAGCAGTAGTTAGTTCGAAAAAAAATTGATTTCGTATATTTTGTACACAAACTTTTATTTTTCTACAATGATGTAATAATTTACGGTCTACCAACGATCTTGGCAGCGCCACCCCTCGGACGCCGGGCGAACTCAAGCATTTTCACCTTAGTTAAAATGGCCAATGGAAATGCGAGGCCACGTTCGCTTTCATAGGCCCAATGCGGTTGCGTTTCATTTATGCATAAATACTTTTTTGTTCATTGTTCGAGTGATGAAAGGGCTTGTTATGCAAATACGCTGCTTGGTACATTTTGTTGTTTTAAAGTTTTACTTTTCTTTAACATCGCAACATAGATTTAATAAATAATTAAACAATGATGAGTTTGGAATATATGGCTTGAGTATAATATGTATTGCATTAAAACTGCGCCCTTTTTGAATATTTTGGGAACCAAAATATAAATGTTTGTGAAAAATCAAACGTTAATATATTTTTTTTTGCTGTAGGTTCTTAACCACGGTTAAACACCCAGACCAATACAACTTAATATGTTCTTGCACGACTATGTGTTTACTGCACGGCAATTGAATCCGGAACCTTCGGTGTAGTTGCCAACTTTCCAATCCATCGGTCGACATTATAAATATTTTATTTGCTTTAATAACGGTTTGGTGTTGTGCACATAAATAGTGAAAGAATATTGAGTATATTTATTTAATCTGTGGTATTATACAGATAATATAATGAAGATAAAACCTATTTCTTGACAGGTATTTTTTAAAGATCAGCTCTATTACAACAACTAGCATATCAGCACATTTGCATACACCAGTTTGCCAATCGGCGAAGGATTAAATCACCTCTCAAGGTATTACAGAAGGGAAATGCATTTCATAAGCGCATAGCGTGGAGTGAACACACCGCGTTAACACTTCATTGCACTGAAGCGGGAATTTCGTAAGATTAAGTGAAACCCGTACAAAACTGGTACAGACTGGTTTTTATCCTGCCAATATAAAAAACGTACTGAGATGGATTTAAATAAAAATGTAATATCTGGCTTCGAAACCAATCACTATAGTTATCTAATTGCTTAGCTTTAAGTCTAGGAACTGATTAATATAAGTTGTCTAATTTACTTAATAATTTATTCCCAAGTTAAAAGCTCTCTCTTGAACCTATCATTGTCTAATCTTGTATATAGGTCTCCCCCTCTCCGCTTTGTATTCGCGGTTTTCCACTTTTTTATTTAGTCGGTCTAACGGACCTAAGAACAACCTGCGATGCGCTTACCAGAAATAAAAAAATATAGAACTCAGAAAAGCTCATAAAATCTACAGAACTCATCAAAAAGACTGAATACCATGTTTTTTGATTTCATTGTGCAGTTAACGTTCCTTTAGTTTCTTACTAGGTAATACGAGGGTCTACGTAAATAGACTTATATATAGTAAGTCGAGGTGACGGCGGTATATATGTAGTCTAAAGTTTACATTATTCCATACCACCATTTTGGGTAGGGGTAGGAAAATCACATATAAAATCAAATAATCTAGCATAAAGCACGGATATTCAGAAGCACGAAGGGACTCTAGATAATATTTTATGGTCACCCATTTTCGTTTGCGATTGTTACTTAATTTGTACGATTATCAGCACAACTATACAATCGAGCCTCCATTAATCAGTTTATTCGTCAATTTCAATAATACGGTAGTGACTCGTTAAGCAATCCATTAATCCAAGCCAGACGGAAATTGCTAAACTGTCCCGATAGCACGCAACCTGTATTGTTGCCTGTCAGCAATAATTATACACATCAAAAACTGTCACGGACTGTAACATTCTGCGTTATAAGCCGAATCGCAGATAACGAATTCAAAACAATTTGATTGCAACAAATGGAGCAAATAAAACAAACAATCAAACAAAACAAAAACAATAGTCAACACAGACCCAAGAGTATTGTTACAACTTTTAATTATATTCCATATTCATTTCATCATTCATTCATATGCATCTGTTATGGTCAGGCGTATCACTTACCATTAGATGAGCGCACTGACATTCCCGTTCACTACGAAAATTAAAAAAAATATAATGGCAAAAAAAAAATCGCAAATAAAGTAGTACGAGCTGTAAATAGTGGTTGAGCTGCTCTATGCAATGCGATAATTTATTTATTTATCATTTATTTTGTATTTTTTTATAATAAATCTATATGATATTAGGTTACCATAAAATCATTCCATAATAATATGAGTATAAGCCATTCAAATGGAGGCCAAGTATTCAAAATCCGAAAGAATTAAGAATGGTAAGTAGGGAAACCGATAGGAAATCGTTTGTTTGCAGGACCTACGTCTAGGCTAAACCTTCGAGCGTATGGTACGAGTAGCACGCTAATATCTAAGGCACAATATCGAGTAATACTTTGCTTTGGAAAAGCGTCTTGGCAAGCGCAGCGTAGGACGCCCTCGGACCCGGGTAACTGACGACTTGCAAAAGGTCACTGGGGGAGACCTTTGGCGAGCAGTGGACTGCAACAGGTTGAAAAGAGAGAAATATCGAGAAATTTAATGAGTATTTCGCCCTTCAGTATGTTAAAAGCAAATTATTATTCTGGGATTTCAGACTAAATAAGGGAAGTAGGTTAAGGAAAAGGTGACATGAAGGTACCAAACCTGTGGACTAAAGTCCGGGACGGTTTTCTTCAGGTAAACAACAGCAGAGCATTTTTCTCACAATTCACTTCCCACGGAAACGCATGCCGCATTATGATTTACTTACGCCATTATTCACTGCCTCTGGTACTGAGGGATTGTGACATCTATCAGCGCGAGGTAAAGGATACAAGCGGATATGTTTGTAATTTTTTTATCTTATGAAGTGACGATCAGAACGCTCACTTGATGGTAAGTGATACGCCTGACCATAACAGACATTGATGGGGTATCCATACTGATAAACAGTTATTTTCTCCATCAATGCCGCACTGTGCCCGTCACCCGAAACAACAGATGTTAGGTCTCTTATACCCGGTAATTTCTTTAGCTACAGTGCCCTCATCCCGAAACACAAAAGGGCATTGCACTCTTTCACAGGACGATATCTAGCAATGCGGTGGTACCTCTAGACGACTCAATATCCAAGTAAATAACAAACAAGTATGAATGTTACTTTTTAACTGACTGCTACTGACGATCGCAGATGGCCTTTACAGCTTTACCGGGCAATTCGAGCGGATGACTCTCATTCTTTAGTTTTTACACAACTAGTCGGCGTCCCCGAGCGGAGTAGGAATGGTACTTAGGTAATTCTATAAAAGTACCGAGGTACGAATTGCCCAATATGTCTAAATCAGGTGTTATAGTTAACCTTTTAACTGACGGGATTCCAGATACCAGTGCGGATTGGCGGAATTCATGCACAACCCTTAAATTTCTTCGTAGGCGTGTGCATATTTCCTCACGATGTTTTCCTTCACCGTAAGAGCGAAGCTAAATTTCGAAAATACATTGTACGTAGCGGGATTTGAACCTCCACTCTCCGCATATCTACGCTTTTGTAATACCATACATTATACATATTAAACTTTTGTTTAAATTACTTCCATTATATTTTACCTATAATTGAAGTGTTTCTTCTTTGTCAATGAAAATGTATATTAATGTAATGTTTTTTTAATAATTTATGACGTAAACAAGTATGACGATTCTGGTGTACGTCAAAAACTCGAATGAGTTTATGTTTACACCTACTCGTAAATGTTTGTTTATTTTATTTGTATTTTGTATGACTAAAAAATAAATAAAATAAAACAAATATATACAATTAAGCAATACATTTAGTCTCTGGATGTTTCAAAACCCTCTGCACTAGTGACTTGCTCCAACCGCCAAGGGTCAGCATAACGCAGATGCATTTGATGCAACTGACCGCAACCGAGCGTCAACCTAAGATTGACAGCACTTGATGCACGAAATTCTAATTAACTTGAGTCATATGTTACAAAAGTTTGAGATTAATTGGTTATTACAATGTTATGAAATGTCACATTGCAATTTGTACCTCCAAATCATAGTAATATTTGACAGGGTCCGTAGTGACTGTGGTATATGAGCCAGGATCCGTGGGGTCGAAGCCTTCTCAGTAAAAACTTTTGTTTGACAAAAATATGTATGAGTAAACCATGTACGTGGCGGGATTTTTAATCTGCGCCCTTCCGATCAAAAGGTAACAGTCCACACCGTTATTCGGCGCTCTTACAGTGAAGGAAAACATCATGAGGAAACCTGCACACACCTGCTAAGAGATTCTAAGGTTGTGCGTGAAATCAGCCAATTCGCACTGGGTCCGTGTGGTCAACTAAGGTGCCTGTACGGGTAGGCTCCTTTCATGAGGACGGTTAATGAGCTGATGATGAAACCAAGTACTAATAGTACATTAAGAGCGTACCCATTATAGTGAGTAAACATGCCATCAATCTCAAGATTATTAATTTGAACAATATATTCATTAAATCACTAGGAAAACGAAAAAATAAATCGTCAAAAATGATATCATCGTCATAAATTATGATTACAAAAGCTTAATTTATTTAAAGACATGGTACAACAAAAACCGCTTAAACGTGATGTGACAAGTAATAAATCACTTTGACAACATAACTTAAAGCCCCAATCAAATAATCGTTAGACCACAAATATCACACAAAATGTAACCATATCGAAATCAATGATTTAATATAACATTATTTTGTTTAAGCAAAGAAGGACAAAGGACATAATCAAAGTAAGTATTAGCTCATCCGCAATATTTAAAATTTTCACTTCGCCCGATGATTGCCGGGAGTAGCATCTGACAATATCTAGACTTTCTATTGTGTCTAATTTCTACCAGTCATCATCATCAGCCTATTACGGCCTACTGCAGAGCAAAGGTTTTCCCGAACAGCATAGCTACCAGTCAAGTTCTTATAAATCCTTCGCATGTTGGTTGATGGACCGATGCAGCAACATAAACACGAACGCAAAGAACCCAATAATCGTTTATCGTATTTAGTTTCTGTCAACACATATCTGAGGGAGTGGCAGCAATCACTTGAGAGCTGTGTAAAGCAGAGTACTGCGATAGGTTGAAGAGAAAAATTGCCCTGCGAATAATACCCAATACGACAGATGTTAAGTCTTTAATATTCAGTAATTTAAAAAAGTAGATGGCGGGAGGTGTTATCAACTCCAAGCAAAACAAACTCTCGTATACCGCCAATTTCACATGTTGAACAAAGTTGATATGTTATTAAAATTAGTTGCAAATATTTCCCCTTGGTTAAAAAATGTAATTCATTTTATTTCATTAATTTGCCGTACACTTTAACGTTTACTATATTAGGTAAAACTTTAACAAATTAACTTTTTCTCTTGCTCCAATCGGTAACCCTGACATCTGCGCGTTTGTTGACCAACTCTATTATCGAGCCCTTATTTACGCCGAGTATTTGTAAACATGGTCCAATCCAACAATCGTTAGTCAAAAACAACGGTTGGAATCGATTCGTCAACGTCCACCAATCGATCATTAAAAACCCGCTTGGGTTCATCGCTCTTCGATAAATGTTTTGCGGCCGATTGCAACATCATATTAACATCCTCATGAGCATTTCGAAAATGAAGCAATCGTGACTAAATAAGCTCAGATCCCATCGGAACTTTGTCTTCGTTTGAGAAATAAGTATGCAACTGAGAAACATCCATCGTCTTTCGGTATTCTTCTTATGTCAGAAGGAGCCTGTATCGAGATGTTATAGGCCAGTTGATAGATAAAATTGAAAAAACTAAATTAGGCTAAATCTTCTCAAAGCCTTGCTGTGCAACAAATCCTGTGCCCAACAGTAATTGACGCAACCGATAAAACGTGTAGTAGAAAATACCCCACATGGACGTTCTTCAAGTCTCAAGCTAATGAACGAGGCACTGGCGATCTGTGAACATGCCCTGTACCAGCATGAGAGATTCCAATGATAAATTATGAAAGTCATGTATGGGGATGCAAGGCCTTTGTGCTACAGTTGACGTTATGGCGGTAGTACTAGAAGGCAGCCCATTCGTTAGCAAGTGACTTCTATCGCTTCTATCTAGAACTAAAGTAATCTCAAAGTAGAAAACAGTGAAGTTGCTTATACAACAGCAAAGTAACTTCACTGCCACTTTCATTCGAAAGCCTTAAATACAACCCTATTAAGAGCGTAATTGCTTGGGAAGGTGAAATAGCTATGTTCTAGTAACCCACGAATACGACCACTGTTAATAGTAAACTAGACGTAGAGTAGACCCTTAGTTAATAGTAAAATGTGCAAAAAGAATCACAATTTAAGTTATAGGTCAAATCTCGTAATCATGAGAGTGAAGAAAACTTTTGTATTGGTCTAGTATCAATTCCAGTGAACAATATGGTATTTTTCAAGTATTGACTGTATTAAAATGTTAGTCAATAGCTCGATATCTCAAAATCAATCTTTTAACACATGTAACCCTCGAAGCTCTGAACGTCTTTGATATCTTTGATAGCGCTTTAGCGTCATGCTAGCATATGCTGGTTTCAACATCTAATTTGAGTGACAGCTGCATTTGCTTGTTTCAAAATGGCCTTTTTTGCGCTTTCAATTTCTATAGACTTCACTTACGATCATGGACGATTCATTTTCTACTTAAGGTCAGATTCACATCGAAGGTTGTTTCTGTATCAATGGATTTCAATTAAATGAGATTGATATCTGGATAATCTGTTGCAAGTTCATCCATCTGCACTGGAGTGATTTCAAACAATTTGATTTGATTTATGATTGGTCACGTCTGTGTTCACCTTGCACTTGAAGTTACTTAAAGAATTATAAGGGTCAATGAAATAGCTTTTGATGTCATGGAGTCGTTTTTGTCTTCAAACAATGACAACATTTATATCCGAAGTACATACAATATTAATAAGTAATAATATCACGGTATAAACAGTGTCAAACACAATGTATGTAATTAAATAAATGTTAATGCATCAATATTTATGATTTGAATAATTCAAAACAAAAGGGTAAGACGGTCCCAAAAAGGTTTTACGAATATTTCAATCACAAAAGTTCAAAGTAACTCAATAGCTGCAAATAGCACGGAATGATATCCGCCTTAGGACTGCTACTTTACTGGTAAATAAATATTGTGACATCATGTATCAAATTATCTTGTTTCTATAATATATCAAAAGTACAAAGTCGACATTCAGTACAAAACAAATGAATTCAACAATGGGTTTATACAATGCTTCCAGGATCTAAGTCATCGTGACGCTTCAAAATAAGTTAATCAAACCGCAGGAATACAATTACGTACTGTGCAACACGTAGGGCTACCTTAAGCCAGTGACCAGGAAGGCCAGGGCATTAATTTACTAGAGAACTTTGTTATTCCAGATTAAAAGTGTATGTTTTAACTAGGGTCTTGAATGCTGTAAGACTTTACAGAAGAGTTTACTCACAGTCCGGGAAAAGTATATAAATAAAAATATACAAAGACTTCTTGGGCATGAAGTTTTTAATTCATTGCACAGCTCACTGCTGGAATGAATTCTCACTCAGCTATTGAGGGGATTCTATATAGAAGTTTCCATTAAAAAAACCTAACATAAACTTAGGCTACTCTTTAGTACTGCTCTTAGAAGTTTCATAGCTTCACATACATTACTAATATTACTCGTAGCCATTCCACTCATACACCCAATAACAGTGGCGTGCATAGAC
Source organism: Leucinodes orbonalis (assembly GCA_019425675.1). Lineage (NCBI taxonomy): Eukaryota > Metazoa > Arthropoda > Insecta > Lepidoptera > Crambidae > Leucinodes > Leucinodes orbonalis. The sequence goes on along the minus strand of PQWD01003106.1, from coordinate 56,030 downwards.
ATTATGAGTAGGGTATGATGCAAAGTGAGTGACATTTATCGCAAAAACAATAAATAATTTACATTTTTGTTAAATTGAGTGTTGTTGATGACAGCAGATCGCCAATGGTTTCTTATCTGTAGAGGAAAATGGGCGAATGAGTGGGAATCATACAATATGTCAATAATTTTCTGGGTTGTCTGGACACAGGTATGCACTGCTTATTTGCATATATGAAGTGCACGCCACTGCCCAATAACGAAATCGATTTATCCAGAAACGTATTTAGCATTACCAACGCCAACGTTACGTCAACTTTAGACAAAAATCGACAAAAGTAAATTGTACAATTTCAACTAACAGAAACGAGGTTAAGGTTCCGCCAAAACTATTTTAGCATTGAATGAGACTTTTGAATGCATTGTTCTTGTTGATATCTTGACAGCCATCAATGGTATCGTGTGTGTTTATTTTAATAAATATTTTGATAAGATTGAATGACAAAAGAACATGTTCTACAAATAAAAACAAGAGCTTGTATTCTGACCACTTTTAGGAGCAATTATGTACCGACTTGTATGAAATATTTCTTATTAATCCGAATAATTTAAGGCTTCGTACGTATTAACCTTATTTAAAATAAACTTGAACCGGGAGAATAATCTGAACGTTAAATAATTGAATAAACAGACAATAAGAAAACATTTGTCAAGAAATCGTACAAAATATTTGGAACAAATCAACAATTTTATTTAATTATTTATTCAGTTATTTTATTTTTTTTTTAAGGGCTTTAGTTTGATGTTAGTGTTTTAGTTATGTCAAATATATTATGAATTTAAATGAAATACCATGGTTACTTTTATTTTATTTTCAATTTGCACCAATATTAAAAATAAATATAGTGAAATTAGGACCGAATGGAACAATATTCTTCACAATTCTAACTATTAGCTGACCAAACTGAATCATATCTTTGATTCAATATGTTTACAGCTAGGCAGCCCTAAGCAAACACGGGTCATCTTACTACGTTATCTTTAATCATTCGGAAGAACGGTCTCGGGCGGTCGGCGTTTGATTGCGCGCAGCGTCCGATGCACCGATTGAGTGAAAGTACCGATTACGGCAATCGAGTTATTAGGTAGCCTGATGTAATGGCCGTTCTTGCACTTATTGTCTACGCTGATTGTTGTTCGATAACGTTATAATGTGCGGCTATGAGCGTTGAAGGTTACACTGAAGGTCCCATGGAACCTTTGTTTAGTAACACATATGTTCGTTGAATAATTTTGTAATAAAAATAATAAAGATTGTATTGCATCTTAGGAAAGAGATTATTTATATAAACATTATATTATTCTGCTTCATTAATTTATATATATTTAATGTTAAAATCCTTAAAAAATAACACAATTAAAAGAACTCCCTTTGAATCGATAAACTAATTATTTGACCGAGGTAGCTGCCAGATCTTCGGTCTCTAGTGATGTCGACTAATCGTTACGAAATTTCTTTAAAAAGCCTTATAGCGCTAGGGCCCCACGGACCAAGGGTCTCGACACCTAATGGGAAAAAATCATATTCGGAGCCTAGACCCCTGTATTTGCACGCTTTGGCTTTTTCAGACGCTTTTTCTTCGGAAATAGTAAATGAGACCCTGAATATTCACTAACAAGAATGGGACAGGGGAGACAAGTTACGGTACGAAACGCTACAAAATTATTTCAGGAGTCTTTTATCAGGCCTTAAATAATGTTACGCAGTTGTAACATTATTTGAGGTTATACACGTATCAAGCTAGAGAAATTTATAAAACAGTCCGTCTATTTGATAAACTAGTAAGGACTTTGGTGGTCGTAACTCCTCGTCTCCTTTATTCTATCTACCTAAGTTTCTCACCTATTGGGTACAAGGGCGGATCCAGGTTAAGCGCCAGGAGGGGGCACATAGTAGTAGTCAAGTTAACAACTTATAAGGTATTTGTTAATGTACGTAAGTATAGTACTTAAAAATAGCTCAGGGGGGGTCATGACCCCCATGACACTCCCCCTGGATCCGCCGTTGATTGAGTATCCAACCTTTCGTAAATATACCATATACCATTGCCAATGTCGCCGTAACTGAGCGGTATTTCTTATTTATTACCTGAAACAAAATAAAGTAACTGGTTAGAAATAAGTTCTATAAAAATCCGCGCAATACCAGTACCAATTGATATCGGAAACTATATAAAAATATTATGTCTTAACTGCAAAATGAAGTCGTAACAACACCGAAAGTTAAAATGATCACAACAACGATTTACATAAAAAAGTTCAAGCGCAGTCGTGAGTTTCCGTCGTGTTTAAATGCCACGGTAAATTATATCATCAATACAAGAGAGGCTTTTTCATGTTTATAATGTCACACCATTTCATCATTCAACACAGAAACTTCTTCGTGAGAAGGCTCTGATTCGTAAATTTGTTGAACTCGAAACGAGAACTTGCATTCTATACGAGACCGAATTATCAATTGACGTTTTCGCAAACATATTCGGTGTTAACAGTTATCCTCACAAAGGAACAAACATCTAAATGTGGGTTATAAATCCGTATGAATTATTCAACGCATTGTTTTGTATTATACAAGATAAACATAAAGTTTCTGGATTGTAAGCAACGGTATAAATTTTATCGCAATGTGAAGGTGAAATATATGAAGGGGCAAGGTTGATGCTCAACATTTGAATAAGATAACAACCGTTACCAAAGGTATGGAACATTTCAAACCGATGATGATGATTACAAAAATATACTCCAACATACACTTCAAACTACACATGCATGCCACAGCAGTGTAAAAGGGCAATAGCTCAGTGTAACATACACTCAAGAGTGACCCTGATTTTCTCCATTTAAATATTACCTAACATAGTGATGATATTAGTTATAAAAATACTTTGAGCAATTGTGAAAAATATTTATCTTAAATAAAAAAATCTATGTTAAAGTTACGAAATATTAAAATTAATACTGTAATAAAAAAAGGAAATATAAAGCCAAGGAATTCTGCATAATAGAAAAGACATTCAGATTTCATTCAATCAATGCTCTTGCGGCTTGCTGCCAGTCGCTCTAACATTCATCCCTCGACAGGCGACATGCTAGATGGCTCCCCAGAATCAGATGTCATTGAGATAGAACTCGCAATTGTTCGCGACTCGGACCCACTAACAATAGACCATGATGGAGGCATTGTACTGTCCGATTGAAGAATACCGAAGGAAGCTAAGGCCGTGTATCTAAACCTTGGACGGGTGAATAGCGTTGTATGGACGCATGATGTCCTGATCGATGCCTCTTTGCAAACAATACTCATCTCTGACTGACAGAGCATTAATTGGCATTGTAGTACAGTCGAAGCGGAGTGTACAGAGCGAAGCGGAACTTACTAATTTCCGTTTTGATGAAGACAATGCGTCGTTAGCACGATGTTGTATAACAGGCAGAGTTAAGGAGTGTTAACAACCTGTAATAGTTTTATTGCACGTAAAAAACGAAATTCGCTCTGTCATTTGACACGCCCCGACGGCTCGCGATGATGGATTGACTTTTGTTTTCAGTGCGCTCCAGTTGACTGGTTCCCTAAAACAATACTAGACAAAGTCGAGGCCACGAGTAAAGGTAAAACAGTACGATCTAGTTATATATTTAACATTGAAGCCTGACATTTGAGTACAGTTTTCATGATACGAATTTAGAAATTGCAAATGCAAGGTTATGTATCTGCATTGAATTTAATATTTATTTGCTTGTAACATGAACTTTTATTTGAATTAAATTCCAAGGCAAATCACTTTGCAATCACCGTCCCTACAATAAATTTAGCATTTCCACTGCAATCCTGATTGTAACAAATGAGATGCCAATGTTTCTTAACGATCTTCGTTCCTTTACATAATACACTGCATTCATCTTGCTACAAAATTAAATCCGAAGACCATAAATCCGTCCAGAAAGCATTTTTTCAATTTCTGTAAATTGTATATGTCCTTTGCTGTGTTTATAGATATTGTCCATTGTCTAGTGATCACTTATTGATTTCACTGAAAAAATAAGATTGTGTCACTATCCTCAATTCTTAGTACGATAGAATGAAATTATTCTGTATCAGATCCGTTATTACATAGAATATCTTTATTTTATACAATAATAAGCTTAGGAGCTTTATATTTCAATTTGAGACCGTCTTTATAAAATATATACAAGGCTCGAGGAAATGACACCGACAAAGTCAGCAACCTAAAAAAAATTTAGGATATATTCAAAGAAATACGACTAAATGTAAAAAACATGAGTTAAAGAATGACTACAGAAATGGATTCTTTCTTGTTAGTATTAAAATTCTAAACTTAATCAAGTGAAGTACGATTGTCATACCTTCAATTTGAATTTATTGTTAAAACAGCTTTGTCCTTTGGCCCAGACTCTCATTTCCATAACTTGATATGGATTCCTTGCCATCTTGAATGCCTAAATGAAAGAAAGAAATGCCAATGACGTTGCTTTGCTTTAGTTTGAAAAGATGACTCAATTTCCTCAGACCTTTGTAACTGCCTCGTCAATTTGTACTTGTACATTTGTAATATGACATTACTTGCGTTATGACATCGCACATGGGGTCACTGCTTCCATTAGTTATTCACAGTTGTTGTGATGGACAGCCTACACGCGCGAAGACAAGGGCTGCGCCCACGCATATAATTAATGAGGCTTGGCCTTAATACGTTCGGACTTCTGTTTGCAAAATTGGTATTCATGGCTGTAGTGTGTTAGTATCCTTTGTGATTCGATAATGAGTGGTAATTACATTATGTAAACAGGATCTTGCAGTAATCAGAACAACACACAGTAGAAAGTCTTCTTATGGTTCCCACATAAGATCAGCGTCTACCCTAAGCTATGACAATAAAGCTGAGTGGCAACCAATTTGGTTCACAATTGTCAATATACTAACATACCATTGACGTCATAACTTAAAATAAGATTATTATGTAAGTGTTTTCCTTGTATTTTTTTATGTTTATATTATCTTTAAGATTTGTGTTCCAAATAAAAGTGTTTTCTTTCTTTGTATAAAAATCATCTTGTCTACTTACTGGACCCCTCTCACGGTTCGGAGGATATAAACATTTACAAAGCTCTACCAGTTCATGTTAACAGGTCCTCAAGGCTCATTCATTAACCAATATCTGTTGGAACCTCACCACCATTGGTGCATCCTGCCGAACAACTATTTGCCCGCCAAGAAGTGGTACTGAAGCAATAGTGGTCCAAATTTCCTCTAGAATTTAATTAAGCTTTAAAAAAAATGTTTACATACATGTGCGTCATAATTAGTGTCCTAGATTTAAGATGTTTTGAACATGTACAAAATTGTATGATTATGGTGAGAAATAATCGTTATTATTATTATTAATTAATTTCGCAAACATTGACATAGTTTATTTAGAAATAAAAACACTCGTAATATTAAACATCAAACAAGGATACCAATACAAATAGACATGTATATGCGCACTAATGATTAATTATTCGACGACCCATTTGGTGTGAGTGGTCGAGATGTCGGCTCTTACAACAAGGGTTCCGGGTTCGATCCCCGGGCATTGCATACATGTCTGTATTGGTCTGGGTGTTGTCTTTATATAATACGTATGTTTATCCGTTGTTTAGTATCCATATTACAGGCTAAGCTTAGTTTGGCGCTAGATGGCGCTGCGTGAATGTCAGTGGTTATTCATTATTATTATTAGTGCACGGGGATCGAACCCACATAACGTACGCACCTTAACTAGTAACTAACTTTTCAAGAACCTGATTATATGATATAAGCTTACTTCTCAACCATTACATTGCACTAATTCCACACAAAAATGTGCACATATAACAAACACGACAATCACAAAACTTCACCATACGTCCTTAACATCGATACTGACCAAACCTTCACTATCTCCAGTCAATAAAGTTGTACCCGTCGTGACGCAATGGTGGCAAGTTCAATGCCGCTGGCGAGTGTCGCGAAGGTGAAAGTGGTCGCCGGCATGCTCCATTACCTTTTACTAATAGAAGCTTTAGAAGGTCCGCGGTACTAATCCGGTAATGTATTAGCGTTCTTGGCTTGCGGAATTGATCACGTGTTATGTAGAAAGTGTCAAGGTCGGAATGGTTCTATTGTTATGCCATCATACAGAATAATAGAGGTATTATTAGAAACTGTTTGATGGTTATTTGCTTGGTTGTTTTCTCTAAAAATACAGAATACCTAGTATGTTTATTAAAAATCGATAGTTCATAACGCTAGCCTCTATAGTTTCGAGTCATTTACTTTTTTATTAACTAATGACAATTGAAGCCTGTAAAATAGGAACTTAGACATTTTACGTTTTTCTTAGGTCATCTCATCATCTCATCATCAGCTCATTAAACGTCCCCACCGAGGGGCACGAGCCTACCCGTATAGGGTATTTAGGCCTTAGTCGTCCACGCGGGCCCAGTGCGGATTGGACGACTTCACACACAACCTTTGAATCTCTTCGCATGCGTGCATGAAGGTTTCCTCACGATGTTTTCCTTCACCGTATGAGCGACGGATAACGTACAGTTAGTTTTTGCCATCGTAGTGAAAGGATTTGCCAGAAACGTACATATATTTTCGAAAATACATTGGTACGTGTCAGGATTTGAACCACAGCCCTCCCGGGAGGAAGGCGACAGTCCACACCACTGAGCCACCGACGCTCTTAGGTATACGAACTAAACTAAGTTATAAAAGTTAATCGAAGCATTAAATTGCAGTTTGCGGAGAATCTAATACAAAAGCAAAAGCTAATAACTTTACTAAAGTACCCTTTACAAGCCGACAGCAGCCGGTAATATTGTGCATGATATTAAAATGATATGCAACCACATTTCCTTAAGCAATGCCTTGTAAGTGGAATGAAACAACGCAATTATGTATCCACCACATCAGAGCTGAATAAATCGTCTAATAAAAACCAACAGAGCGCATAGAACTGCAGCATAACTCGATGCAATAAAGATTAACCGCAAGCCTAACCCGCCTTCCGCTGTGGAATTATAGTTTGTTGGAATTGGGTGTTATCAAGGGCGTGTTCATCTTTTTGTATAATAAGTTAGTGTTATGCCGCAAAGGAGGATGTATACGCAATTTGTTTGTTCGAAGACAGTATGAGTTTGTAATGAGATCGTATATTTGGTGTGGTAAGATTACTTTATATTCGTCTGCCACCTATTAACTATACCTAATAAAATCCGATTTAGTAACGTTACGAATTGAGCGATTATAAATCAATAATAAAAAATTACTAACTTTGCCAAACACTGTAATGAGCTTAGATATTGTAAGGAATCTAAAATATACCAAATTCTTTTCTTCTTTCATTAATATCAAAAATAACTTTATTTGCAAACACAGAAGTCTGTTATTGCTCTCGAAACTATTTCGTAATAGTGTTCTCATCACTACTTTTTGAATGTACCCATACGAACTCAACTCGATTAACCCTAAAAAGGGCTACGTAGCTTGTGACTCAAAAATATTATGGAATGTAGTAAATTCACTTCTTGCTTACGAAGCACAGCAAAACCGAAAATATAAATGCCACTACAAGTGAGACAGAGGAATTCATGCAAATGACCTTACAAACGGTGTCCCAGTGGTAAATTTATTATCTTTGAAAGAAATGGTTAAACGATACATTTTAACATTAATGGCGGACTAGAATGAAATGTACTTATGATTATTGCTGTTAAAACCTGAATTCCTTTGTAAAACTACAATAATTACCATTAATTCTGCCAGTTTTTTATAGTTCTTTACTTTCGTGTCACGTAGAGTATTCGCAACAAAAAGGTATGGATATAATAATCAAAGGAGTTTTACGAAATAAAAGTATATCGGAATGCAGTTCAGAGTATGCGTGAGCTTTTCCGGGTTTAACTAAAAAGTTTTATACTGGCAACGCGTTCAACTGGTTCATAGTAACCAGTAATACCTACAATTGGAAATAATTAAATACGGTTCAGGCTGCAATGAATATTTACAACGTATTACTATGTTTTTTTTAATAATAATATGTCAAGATCGAACCGGTGCGTGTTGGAATTCCGGGAGTGTTAAAGATGTCCTAAAAGAGGTGTTGTTTGTTTATTCATAGAAATCTCGTGAAAAATTTGTATTATGTTAAATCCTCATAAGTAAGCAACTACATAGGAACATCTTCAGCTATAATTCCTCAGTGAATCAAATTCTATTGATTTTGCATCTTGTTTGCTAAATTATGAGACAAACTACTTATCCAAGCTCTTAACAATATGGAATTACATATGTACATAGTATCTCGATGAAAAGTATAACATTATTAACTTGTCAGAAACAAAACAAAGGTTACTGTCCAATCTTGACTTACTAAAACATTTTAGCTAAGTAGCCTAGAAAACCCAAAATTGTATTCTTTCTTTGACTGTATTGCACGTATTTTTCATAATAAACTTTAGGAATCATCCCTAAAGGTTCTTAAAATAACCATAGTAATCAATGATGTAAAGAGTATAGATTCGTGATATGCTCACAAAACAATTGAAAAAAGTGTTCCGAATGCAGCGACAGCACACATACACATATTTCGAATGAGCGTACATTTATATAAACGAAGAGCCTAAAACTATATTCTCTTTGACGGTTCGTTTTTGAGGCACGGATGGCGTATCTACCTTTATATATACAGAATATCATTGATGGCGATTAATAATTTCACCAATGTAATTTACATTCTGCCAAAATCGTTCACGTCAAAGTCCATATACAAGTCAATTGTCAATCAAGGTCTTAAAAAACAAGAGCAAACAGTCGCAGCTCTAATTGAAATGAACTTTTCCAACGAGCCGTGGGCAGCCCAGTGAACGGAGCGGGCGACCTCGAGCCACCAGAGGGCCGGTCTCCACGCGGAAATCCATAAGGCAAAAGAAAAAATATAGTCTATGCATAAAATATTATTTATTAGCTATTTCTGCCGTTATTCGAGCAAATGATTGTAGGTTCGTTGCATGCAAACATTGGTATTAAATTTAATGTACGCAAATGGGGAGACGTATGTTCAGCGGACTGTGATAGGTTGAAGAGAGAGAAGAGAAGAGAGAAAAACGAAATTTACAATACATATATTTATTATATTCAAAGGATTAGAAGCGGATGGAGTGAGTGGCTCATTGGTGTACGAAATATCTAATCACGATATTTTCCTTCACCGTATGAGCGACGGAAACGTACATATAATTTCGAAAAGATATTGGTCCAGTACGTGGCGGGATGAAACTATGCCCTCCAGATTGGAAGGCAACAGTCCACACCAATGCACTACTGAATCTTAAGAGTAGTGACTCGTAATAACTAAAAAAACATCATTATACTGGTCTTGCCTTAGCAAACCACGAATCAACTATTTTTATTATGTCAACTAGTAATTAATCTAATAACCTATTACTTCACCTTATTATCTATCGTAAAGCTTATGCCGCATATAGACTGTGTTATAACAATTGAATAATCATGTCTAGAAAATTAGCATATGCACAGCTCCGTTATACACGTAACACTTGTCCGTATGTCATATGAACGTATGTACGTGGACCATTACTCAGCCTAAATTAATGCTTGCAATAATTACCTCCTGACAGGTAGACAAGTAATGCCATTGTAATAGTAATTATGGTGATAGCTAGAGAGATTGTTTTTTATGTTATGTTGATTTTCTGATTGTATATAAGAAAGATATTACATACGTTCGGTTCAAGAGTCTCAAATACGTTATACTGGTTAATGACAGTTTTTGTAGTGTTATGATTAGGAAGGCAACTTCTACACCAGAAGTTATGGATTTGATTAACTACCGTATAAATATTTGTGGAATTAAACATGTCTATTCGTATTTGCTTGAGACTTTTTCTATCTTTAATAATGCTTTGTGTTTTTTGTGTTGCGTTTAGTTCCCAAACACAAACTTACTTCTTTCTTAAATTAGGGCTAGGCGCTGAGTGGAAGTCAATATTTTTTTTTATAATGTGGAATAGAAAGTAGGAGCCTAGAAAATTTTATGTAAGTCGGACTCGCTGTCTAGCGATCAAAACGTTATATCAAATTTTTAATACAATATTTTCGAATGAATAATAATAAAAATAAATATCTACTAACATTCACACAGCGCCTTTAGTCCCTGACTAAGCATTTCGCCTGTAATATGGGAACGAAACGACGGATAAACATACTTAAATAGTTTTTTTGTGTATACATACATATTATAAGAGCGTCGGTGGCTCAGTGGTGTGGACTGTCGCCTTCCTACCGGGAGGGCTGAGGTTCAAATCCCGACACGTACCAATGTATTTTCGAATTTTCGAAAAATATATGTACGTTATCCGACGCTCTTACGGTGAAGGAAAACATCGTGAGGAAACCTTCATGCACGCCTGCGAAGAGATTCAAAGGTTGTGTGTGAAGTCGTCCAATCCGCACTGGGCCCGCGTGGACGACTAAGGCCTAATCACCCTATACGGTAGGCTCGTGCCCCTCGGTGGGACGTTTAATGAGCTGATGATGATGATGATGATACATAGAAAACACCTATACCAATACAAAGAGACATGTTCATGCAAACAAATATTTTGTTCTGTCTGGAAATGGAACCCGTCATGTAAGATATGATATAGTTCAAATAAAAGTCTTCCTGAAAGTAAAGTTACGATCCTTGTCGAACTCCTAATTGGAGTTTAGTGTAAGTAATTCACATTAATTTGAAACTCAAATATCAACTAAATTATGATCAGACGCAGGCAGGAAGAAGACTTACAAATTATGGACGACCTACAACTGATTTTCGCTTCCACTCAGAGAAGTGAAAGGGAAGGGGTGTAGGACCTTGCGTGACGAAGGTCACAATGAGGACACACCGCAACCTTCATATGAGTACGGCTTCCGTGATTAACATTTGGATACATTAGAAGTTTCATTTTATCTTACAACGGTAAACGGGGTGACTAGTTCGCTCACCTGATTGTTACCTACATGGGCATGTGATATGCCCATGGCAGATGCATTTTAAAGAAAACCAATAACTGTAGTGTAGGTACTTAATAAATTAATTTTCCCTCTAAAAAAAAGTAAAAGAAAATTAATCTTTTGCAAGCTTTTAATCATAATCCTAATTGTAATTATTCGGTGTTTTTTATTATTACAGGGGATTAAAAAGCATACAATTCCCTTGATAATACAAAAACGATCTATTTATTTCGTAGGTTTCTTATCAAGTCAGTTGTACACAGTTACTATTTCCCCATAATTTTGCCTACTTAAATATTTACGAGTAGGCCCGTATTTTCGAACAAGACTCAAGGTTTATCTTTACTTAAATTGAGTTGGAGAGGGATATTGTTATAAACGACAAATAGCGGCATCCCTTTGTAACTCTTTTTAAATAAAGATCAATGCTTAAGTCTCGTTCTAAGATACAGGCCTTAGTTAACAAAAATAGTTATGTCTACCAACTTACGATACTGCACGTCACACGTTCGTACAATCGACATTCGCGCTTTCCCAACAAAGACAATTACCTGCAACAAAAAAGGTTGAATTAACATTTTATAACAGGCGTGATGTTGACATTACGAAGTAGGACACAGTACGATATTCAGTGCGCGCGCCCTTGCGACAGCGGTGACGTCTGAACGGACACTCTCGCATGGTAGCAGGGTTCCCAGATAAATTATAAAAATAAATTATTCAATTAAAAAATAAAAAACATAAAAATGAAGTTTTTTATCATAATTAGATAGGCATTTGGAGGCCATCTCAACTGATGGTAAGTGATGACGCGGCCGAGATTATCTTGTCTAGAAACAGCCTATTTTCTGTTGCGAATAAATGAATCATAAATTAAGTATAGTATTTATAAATAGAATTAATTACTGTCGCGATGTAGATAAAAATAATTAATATCTACAGTCCTTGGGTTACTTCGTAACTGTATCGAGGAGTCGTGTCACTTTAAGCAAGTTGGTCGCCCCGTAGTAAGCACAAATAAGCTAGTGACGAGTAGTAAATGTATGTATGTATTATATATGTAGCCTACTCAAATGATGTACCGATTCAAATATTACCCTACATAACTTATTATTTGCAAATAAATCAAAGAAAAGTATACTTATACCCAATTCGTAAATTACTGTACTTTCTCCTGAGAACGCATGAAATATCCAGGCTTCTTACTGACATACAATACTAAATATATAGGAAGTGCCACCCGTACTTTTGTCACAACAGGTGTTAAATTGAAAAACATTGTAAAAGCGGGCGAATATAACAAGAAAATAATATCAACGACAACCCTACCCATATGTTATACAGTTCTTATCACGATCGCAATCACCTACAACACTTACAGCCTACGTGACCACGAAACATTGATCCTATAATCACGACTTAAACTTAAATCATTTAAATCCATTTTAAACACCCCAATATGAGAAATACAAGTCATTAATTGATTGACTATTCGGTAAAAAATTGATTTGATGAAAAGCTTTTGAATTATGAAACAGAGCCACTGATGCAAGTCATTGAAATGTCAACGTTTTGAATTGTCCGGTTTATATTTTAAGATCATTCTCATTAAAGAACTGTAAGTGTAAAGACCAGCAAAGAGTTTGCGTAATACCCTCGATTTATAAAAGCTCCAGTTTTCAAACCGGTCATATGATGACCTTGATAAGGCATATGAACGTCCGCAAGCTGTCATCCGCATTGGAGATAGGCGGACGAAAATGTATAGCAAACAAAGACGACATTGCAAGGTCACAGCGCACGCCCCATTTCCGTCGGAAGTGTCGGAAATAAACCTGGCGCTCGTGTATCAAATTGTCCATATTTCACTAAAAGCTACAATATTGTGACTCGAGACTAAAACATTGTAATGTAGTGTTTTTCGTCCTCATTTTATAATTAAATAAACACTCCTATCATCAAATGTGCGTGAATGTTTATTGAATATAAGCAATCCAAATGACTTCAAATCGTCAAAAAAGCTGTATAACTTTTACATCAAGTACAATAAATCATTGTATGAAGTATCAAAATTTTGCAAACAATGCAACTTCATTATCTATTCCAGTAAATATGATTGTCTTTTCTAATATGTATGTTTTTTTGTAGTTTATTTACTGCAGTATAAAACTTAACTCAAAATTACCGAAGTGAGATTATGTGTAGTGCTATAATTCTCGCGTGTCCATAACACAATGGTAATGAGATCCGGTTACGTTGTCTGTACAATGGACAGCTGTCAAATTCTTCCGTATACGTAACGTAATATCATTGACAGCTAGGTAATAGAAATACTAAGTGCAGTAAAATCGAACATTATTGTCAGTTAACTATTTTTTTATACCTATAGGTATGTAAAGGTAAAAATTGTGCTTCGGGCATGCGAAAAAGATTTACTTATTACGTCTGTTGTGTACCTATTTTCAGTTAAGTCAGTTAAAAAAATATTTATAATATCCTATATTTATGAGTTATCTTACAAACAACACACTGAAATTAATAACGATTGTCAAATCTATTATTTTATTAATCAAATTAAGATAAAATATTTTTTTAGTAATCTTAGATTTAAACAATGCAAATTTAGTTTTCCTTTAATAAAATGTCACATAAACACACGTGCTACTCTTTGAATCAAAACATACGACAGTTGTAAAAGTATGAATGAAGTTATATCCGGTATATACCTACATATAAAAACAACATGACACCTGTCTTCCGTATACGCACTGATTATACTGTATCCCACCTAAAATTACAGTAATAAAGACCACAGGATAATGTATTCAAAAATAATACCCTTGTGACTGCTTAATAAGCTTACTAGAACCTTCTTGTTCCGTTTTCTTAATACATATTAACTTGACAGTGTATAAACAGGATTGATACGAGGTTCCGGGTGCTGTGGACATTCCAAAGACGCAAACTCTTACTTCCTTGAGCTACGTTTTACGCTGATTTGGAAAAAGGCATAACTACTGCACCTGTTGACTTAACTTTTTAATAGGGAATAGAAGTTGTAGTCTTTTAACTCGAGAGCTAAATTAATTGAAAATGACATAGTACCTTAAGAATTAAAGATGTGCATCATTGAATCAAAAATAATAATCTATCAATGCATACGCGATATGCGAATGTATAAAACTAATGTGCAACATTTCTTTTCTTTTCTCCTGACGTGACTTTCATCATCATCATCATCAGCTCATAAACGTCCCCACCGAGGGGCACGAACCTACCCGTATTGGGTGATTAGGCCTTAGTCGTCCACGCGGGCCCAGTGCGGATTGGACGACTTCACACACAACCTTCGAATCTCTTCGCAGGCGTGCATGAAGGTTTCCTCACGATGTTTTCTTCACCGTAAGAGCGTCGGATAACGTACATTTATTTTCGAAAATTCGGAAATACATTGGTACGTGTCAGGATTTGAACCCCAGCCCTCCCGGTAGGAAGGCGACAGTCCACACCACTAAGCCTGACGTGATTTATTGTCGTTAAATTTATTCTTGTATCTAATTATAAGTGAATATCTTTATTGTAATCTAGTCTACAATGTTTGCTTTTTTAATTATGAGAACGTGAGTAATGCTTACGTTTGGTTTTTTTTGAGTTTAAAAGAATGTAGTCACAAAGCTCAGCTTATGTTAGAATGCATTGGCTTGAACTTCTACAAAGATTTTAAAGATATAATTTTCTTACCTATTGTTCTCTAACCAGCAAAGCCAACTATTTGAATCGAATCATTTGTTATTAATCTTTTTAAGTATGCCAAAATAGCGCGATACCTATTTAAACTTGCTCGTTACACAATATGTTTGATATTGAATTGCAATTTCCCAAGAAGTAAACCGAGAAACAGTGTATATAGATCCTTATGAACTGTACATTAGGACATACTTATAAGTAATCATCAGTGAGGCTAAGGACTCCGTGAACTAGTGATGCGAAGAACTGGAAATAACATTTAGTTTATTTTTTCTATATATTAATATTCTACCCAATCATATTATATGGTATTTATTTAATATTTATTTATATTATTATGTATATTTACATATATGATTTATATATTACATGTTTTGTGCAACCACGGTAATAAATAAAAATGTAGTATTTTTTATAGTCAATTGTTACTTTATTATTATTTAATTTAAGGAAAACCTTTTATTGGCCATACTTACATGTAATGAATAATTATAAATCTAACTATAAGATAACGCTGTTGGTTTTCTGAATAAATAAATAAATAAATAAATAAACATGAAATTATTTAGTTGTAGGTATTATTTTACATATTTTTCCAAATATTTAATAAATAAGTTCAATTTATATAGGAGATTATAATCATTTTGCATTATTGCAAAGACTTCTATATAAACTGAGGTTATATAGAAGTCTTTGATATAATGGCCTGATGATGATGAAAAAAATACACTTTCGCTACCCTATACATTATTTTCACTTATAAGAAGGGAATGTAAATAGTTTATGTACATCAGCTACTATTTTGAAGGCCAGAGGTTACCTGGCTCGCAAGCCCATTGTACGATGTAAAATATCAGTGAATGCTGACCATCCCACATGACTTCAACATAAACTACCACTTCTTTATCGACGTGATATCTTGAACATAAAATATAGGTACAGATTATCTATTCCTGTGTATTGCAAAGGTAGCTAGTAGCAACCACTTGTCGTATTCACTGCTAGAAAAGGACTTCTGACTTTTGAACAACGACAAGTTTTAGAATATAAACCACGCGCTGGCCCAATGCCTTGTTATGGGTCACTAGACCTCACTTTCTTTTTGGTTGGGATAAAGATATTTTCTCACGTAATTCTTCCACTTATTTGAGTACATATGGTATCTTCAGAAAAGTCAAAGACAGAGTTAATACTGATTATTTTGCCACAAATTATCCTGCATTATGTATGTACTATAATAGCGTTCTAATGCGATAGTGGGCAAGTAACTTAACTTAACTTATTAACTTAACTTAACCAACGAATAGTTTGAGTACTTAATTGCAAAATTAAATAACAAAAACTAGTTTAGTCACAAAGCCTTGATTAATTGTATCAAATTTATATCGATTAGCGTTAAAAATCGATTCTCCAATCGGTTTCGGCAACACTGGCCGCCCAAACGGGTCTGGCTGGGCCGCGACCTGAGCTTGCGCAATGCGCGCGCACATGTCGCCTTCGGCTTTTAATTACACACTGACACTATTTAGAAGTTGCACTTGTGCTTGTGGATTATCTAAAGTTATATTCGTTATAACTAGTACTAAAAATATAAAAAAAATAGATCAACGAATTCGGCTACTCGTAACATATACTCTAGCATGGCTAAGCTAGCATTGTCACTGCAATTTAAGCAGTCACTAACTCATGGGCAGTCACATCATTTACATTTACGTTGACAAACTTTCATCGTCAGCTAGGGTATATAGGCCTTAGACGTCCATGCGGGCCCAGTGCGGGTTGTAAGACTTCACGCACAACCTTTGCATTTCTTCGCAGGCATGCGCAGGTTTCCTCACGATGTTATAACGTACATATAATTTCGGAAATTCCAAATCACATTGGTACGTGGCGAGATTTGAACCTTAACCCTCCCGGTAGGAGGGCAACAGTTCACACCATTGAGCCATCGACACTCTTTATACATAAACTACAAAAATGCGTATAAAAAACAAAAATCATTGTTCTAGAGATATTGCACACAAGTCTGTACTTGCATAAATGCATATAGTAGCCAGAAAATAGCCGCTTAAAAAGATTGTGTACCACCCACAGATTTCCCAATACAGGAGATGGGGCAAGCCGCGTTTTTAAGTGCGACAAATGTAAGCTCAACGAGCATACACTGGCTGCCAGTTTACGCTCTGTGAGACGAGTCAAGACGCACGAATATTAGAAGAAATTACCGTTTTTTCCCAAAATTCCATCCTGTGCAATTGTAACATGCCATCATCGCAATGAATCAGTAATTTTACCAAGAAATATAATAACTTTTCACAGGTAAGAACCGAAAAGAAATTGCGACACTAGGACTGCCTATAAAATTGGTGGCTTGTCCAGTCTAATTGTATATTCGGATGTCTGTGGTACCACCTTATAAACATCACAAGGCCACTCGGTACAATTAAGGCTTTAAAATGCTGCAATATGTTTTACACTCATTGAAATTCTACCATATATAACCAACCATATGTCGGGTGTGCGGATCAACAACAATGTTGTGAAGTGTAAACTTGTGGCCATGCCAGTGTGTCTGAAACTCACGGATTATTGTCAAAGCTCATAGGAGTAGTTCGATATAATATTAAAAAGTCTACCAGCGTATAGCGCCCTCCTACAGGGCAAAGGTCATTCCATAAAGCATGGCTTTGGGACGATGGAGCGTAACCTACGCGGGCGCGTTAACGACAAACATCCTTAGTCGAGACTAATAGCTTAAAGTATTTTTTCCCAAAGCACAGAAAGACTAGTGATTATATTTTTCAGTCCCGCACCATACTAATGATCCTTACCAAAGTTATTCAACTAGCGCGAACTTCAACCGAATGCACTTAGCTCCAAGCTTCAGCCCTTTATGCTATTGAGCTATCTAGTAATATATAGATATATTGGTTGGTGGCTTATTTATGTGGACTGCTGTCTGTGATATGTGGGGTGAAGGTTCAAATCCTGCCAACCGGCGCACGCCTACTAAGAGATTCAAAGATCAAGTTAGCCAATTCGCACTAGATCCGCGTAGATGACTTAGGCCTATACACCCTTTACAGGTAGGCTCGTGCCCCTCGATGGGGACTTATATGAGCTGATGATAATGAATATTTCTCCAGTAAATACAACAACAAAAAGAATAAGTTAAACACATTACATTGCTCTCCAACCCAACGATCATCAGTGATAGGTTCGCTTCTGTTCAAGTTTGAGTTTGAATATATTTTCTTTTATTAATTTTATTGAACAGAAGGCAAAAGAGCATACGGTTCACCTGATGGTAACTAACACCGCTATTAACATTTAAAGACCGGATTTATGAAAAATGCATTGCCAGCCCTTTAAAAGAGTGTAAGAATTTTGTAGTTTTTTTTGTTGTACTTGGATTCTTGAGGTTCAATACGTTCAAAGGATAATTGCTGACAATCGATTCATTATAGTTATATTTAGAGTATAATCTCAAAGTGAGCATACAGTAACTGAGTACCGGAACACACGCGATCTAACCGCCATTTCGAGATCTCTACGGAAGAGAGGTGTCGAGTTGCTCCAATGAAAATAGGAGCGGAAAGCGAATCGGGGAGAGCGGTTTTGCGGTAGTTTACCATCTTAAATGCATTTGCAATTAAATTATGTTGTATGTAGCGTAGTTTACCTTCATCAACAAAATACATATACGACATTAGTAAACAATTAAAGTAAACAGCTCACGATTAAATGTACAATAGACCAAAATTCCACAAAGTTGGGTGGAATTACTAATAGGAAAATTTAATTTCCAGCTTATACAAGTTTTTGAGCCAGGTATACATTATACAGGATTAGTATAAAGACTAAGAAAGAAGTAACTATTTATATGAAATAAACAAAGTCTAATTTAATGTTCAATCATTGGCAATTTTAAAGTGATACTAAAGTATCCTGCCAGTCATCTCAATAGAATCAACCCTCTGCCAATTTATTTTCTTTGAGATTAAAAAATATCTTTAAAATTTTGAGTAAGATTTTTATTTCGACTATCTCGCTAGCTGACGCAAATAGGGATTTCTTTAAATAAATTATTAATCAAGCACAGAATAAGGTCCACTACATTATACACTTTCTTCACTCTATTATTTTAACTGTAATATTAGAATAGCCCGCAATACTATAACCGTATGCTTTAAAAGGTTTAATTTTCATGTGGTTACAATTACAAAATGTGTTGACATGCAGTTCATGCAATAGTTTTCTCACTTTCAAATGTTGCTTATGAAAATTACTTGGTGTGAAAATTATTCCAACAGCCTGTTAAGTGTATTTGTGTAATTCATGTTATGAATCTTTCTTCATGAAGTTATGGTTATTTCACCACGTTTCGCGAGCCAAGGTCTTAATTATGATGTTATTAAGGATAAAATTTACTAACAAGATGTGCCGTACTTCTCCTCAATATAATATAGACATAAGACATAGTTATTTCATTTTTATATTATAAGAGAGAAATAACAATGTGTTTAGTGTTTGACGATTTTCTATATACTTAAAGTTTTGTAATGCTCGGTATCCAAAACGCAATATAAATGAACCGCATCTGCTTTACTAGGTAAAACACTTTTATGTTTAAAGTTAGTTATTGCATTAAATGTTAATTATTAAAATTCATACATATATTAATTATAATATTCCAAAAAAGGGAAACAAGTTTGTGAAGTATATACTCGTAATATCTACAAATTTGTAAACCTAAGAAGATAATTAAAGTGTTTTTGGATCCTTCTAAAATTAAAATTGTTCTAAGCTTGAATTATGAAGAAAGTAATTTTTAACTTTTCTCGATGCCGGTATTAAACATATAGCATAAAACCAAAAATTGTCTCAAGACTTGCGAGTTTATTGATTTCGGATATAAATAAATTACGGAGTTCTAACACCAGTTTTCAATCTTACATTCCTCACACTATATCCATGGTCGGTGATTTATCGCTATTATTAAAGCAGTGAAGACGATGCAAGCATGCGTGCGCGGACGCGGAACAGTAGTCGGGAAGAAACGGAAAATTAAGAGAAACTTCTTACCAGTGATATGAAAGACAAGATAAACGTATCACTTTTCGTTCTTGCTTTTTTGTAATAGCAATTCTATGTGTAGTGTTAGATTGTTATCAAAGTAAAGTTGCGCAATATCACGATATGATTCTTAACGTAGTAAACATTTAAAGCACGTCATAAATTGACCAATAAGGTATTTTTTTGCCTTTGTAAGTCAACAAGCTTTAAACTTAGAGACAATGTTTGATTTCAATTACAATTTGTTGAGTAAAACTGTTGGCATTAAAATCTTTTAATAAGCATTTCAATTGCTAATCGAAATCCAGCGATAGTCTTCCATGTATGAGTTTTCAGCAAAGAAAAGCGTGATCTCTCAACTATGCCGCTTTTACCGCAAAATTGATTGTAAAAAATGCAAGAAGCTTTATGTGGCCACGTTATTGGTTTGAATCTTAACACAAAAAAACTTAAAACTAAATGAAGATAAAATAAAAGTTTTAATATGTCAGCAGATATTCTTTGATACACAGAAGAACACTTAACCCATTAAAAAAAATTAAACAATGAATGCATAATAAGGTCTTATTTTGAATACATAAATAGTTATTATATTAAAAGAAATATAACTGGCACGGAAAGTTGAATCTACAACAAGATCTGGCAAGAAAGAAATGTAATAAAATGGGAGAAGACAGAAAATAAAAGTGCCAATAATAGAAACAAATAGGCTAGTTAAAGTGACCCAGTTAGTTAGTAATCTGATAGTTCTGAAACTTACAGGTGGTATTTCAAAATACTGGACAATATGAAAGACAGAACAGGTCTGCTGGGACCGAGCTACGTGCGCGCTAGTTGCGAAATCTTGTCACGCTTATTGCTATTGATATCTAATCCTCTGAGAACCCAGAAAATGCTCTTACAGAGATACGATATGTCCCCAAATAATCATACAGAATATTGAAAAATCAAGTCTTAATTTGAAGAGAGCGGAAGGCCGGGATATCCAGTGCAAAACGCGGGAGACTTGTAACCAACAGCGGGCTGCGAGAGTTTGAAAAAATATTTTAGACATTGCTTTTATTCAATACTTTATAGAATGACGCCTGCCTTGATGTTTGAGTATATTGATGGACAATGATAATTCTCCAGTACCATCATTTTAAACGAACAGTTTTATGCTAGATCAGGCCTTCCTCTGATTACTTATTATTCGTTATTTGTTCGGCACGATGTTACGATGATAGTGTCGAAAGGGTTATGGAAGTAGATAATCGTCTTGTTATTTATAAAGTCCACTTCATACAATCTGCTTAACAGTTAAATGAACTTTGGCCTAGTCTTTTTGGTCTACATGATCTGGTCATATTAGGAACGGTCTTACCAAGAATCCAAAGGTTAGCAGCTGGAACTGGTCTTATAGGCTTACTCTTAAACATTAAGTAACCTAATGGAAATTTCTAAGATGAGTGAATTAACCCAGAAATAGTCAAAAATAAATTGTGATCATATTTACGTCATTTAATTAATGTTAATACAAATACCTTAACTATTTTATCTCTCACATAGTATATACAAGTATCCTATATAACAGAGTCACACACACACAGAAAAACAAGTTTCAAGGATGGCCAAACTATTGAGTCTACAACCAACATTCTCCAACACTAGTTTGAAGTCCTTTCAGCCTGACAACATTGCACCAGTTTATTGTTACATAAAGTACCTTATCCGATATCTTGCACAACACGTAATATCGCCGGACTCGCAAGTGCTTTGATCTGGATCTGAGCTTACTCAATTGGCTGGTTTAAGCGAATTGTGTGATTTACAATGCGTTGCACAAATGCTGCTGAGGGTATGCTAAGATGTAGATGGATCAATGTATAACATACAAGGCTCGATCTACCTACCGTTCGAATCGTTTGATGTGTGCTGATATAAAATAGTATTAGACAAAGTTGTATACCAAAGCTCCTTACTAGATGAATTTAGCCTCATCCTCGTTCTAACGAACTCCCCGAGGTCTGATTCTTAGCAGTTAATCCTTAATAAATTCATCGGTCCTTCTGGTTGGTTCTGCGCCGATAAGACCTTATTTATTTGGCAAAAGAGCCGGCAAGGCATTTATGGGATTCTTGGTCTTGCAAATGATTTCACATGCAGCGGTGTGACTAAACACCAGGTGAGCTGATTGTTATACTCATAAAATATATTATAAAGTTCGCTCATGAATCAAATATAGTCGTATATGTCACGTAGTTCATGAAGAACAGATGCAGATGATGTTCATGAAGAACTTAATTTGACCGTCATTTTAATGGTGATTATTTATCCTCAGATTATTCTTTACCTAACTCTGAACAAATCAAATTTTAAATTATACTTTGATTATTAAAATTCCTTTATTAAATTATAAGTCTTCTTCATTGTATTTTAACAATTAAGCGTAGCAAAAAATTTAATTGGGACAAATTGCGTGGGGAATGCACAAATCGCTCATCATTTTATTTATCGAAATGATATAAAATCCAATGTGAATCTTAACTTCGAAATGAACCTAAAATAAACAACCCCAATGACGAAATCTAATGCTCCTATGTAATGGTATTCCCGCCCCGCTTCAACGTCTTACTGGTGCCAACGGCAAACTGGAGCGAAAGGCTGCATCGGTTTGTATTCTGTAACTAACCAGGAAAGGCCGGCGGCTTGTTTCAAAATCACTTATCGACATAATCAGAGCATTTTAGAATGGATTATGTACTTCATTTAACGGAAATCGTTTATGTATATATATCCTGTTATCACCTTATCTATCACTTTGTGTTTCAAGTCGGTTTTTGTACCCTAGCTTCCGCCCGGGGATCCTCAGGGAAGAGGAGATTCGGGTTTCCCATTTAATATATCTTCGTAGATATGCTGTGCGGGAAGGTCTGATAACCTAATATTTGTTGAAATAACCGATAGATATCGTCCCGTGAAATAGGACTTTTGTGTTTCGGTAATAGGGCACTTTAGCTAGTAAAATTACTAGGTATAAGAGACCTAACATCTGTAGTCTCGGGTGACGGGCGCGATGCGGCATTGATGGAGAATAATAACTGTATATTAGTTGTTGGTCTCCTTCAATGCCGCTCTGTCATGGTCAGGCGTATCACTTACTATCAGGTGAGCGTCCTGACCGTCCTGTTTACTTTGTAACATAAAAGAAAGTTTTTTACCACGTGCATATGAAAATACCTGTATGCGAAGTATACATGGAAATTCATTTTTTTAATTATTGACTCTGTCCGTCTATCTGTTTATTCCGGGTAATCTCTGAAACGGCTAGACCGATTTTGACGAGACTTTTATTGGCTGATACCTTGGATAAACACAATGGCTACGTTTTACTGTGGGAGAATATTTTATACCGCGAGTAACACCGCGGAGCACAGCCAGTCATGACTTAAATCTTAGTAACGTATTCATACATTAAGTTCGTAAGTATTCCTTTATATTATCATGCATTCAAGCAGTATGTTTTTTTTAAGTTGTTCACAAATCAAATATCCAAACCAAATCTTTACAAATTATTCCCACCGTCGTGTTTCCTGACAATATAGGCTTTAGTCAACTGCTAACATTGGATCATCATGAAATGTAACGATACCCAATCCCTTAATTATACATAACTCATTCAAAGAGAACTGTAATAATGACCTGTTAATGTGAATAATTAGTGAGAATTATTAAAATACCACACACAGCAGTCAACAAAAAAAATGTTATTTGCAGACCTCTCGTCACATAGATCAGAGGATCTAAGGTTCATGATAAATTAAAACAATGCAACTACTTAAACCTTGCAGTTGATTTACCTTAGCTCCGTGGGAACATATAAATGTATGGTTTTTATGTTTCCTTTGCTAGTTAAATTAACATAATAGAAGGTCCAACTTAAAATTTAAACATCATTGACAAGCGTGATTTTTGAATGATCTAATGAAATAAATATACATAAATTATCAACAAACGAGCTATAATATCAATTTATTACATTAATATTAAGGATCAATCACATGTATTACCTACTTTCGCAAGCTACGTTTGAGCAGGTGTCACCAATATGAAGTTAAATTTAAATCAGGTTTAAATTGGAGCAAGTGCACGTTATGTAACTGTAGATTAGGTCGACGAGGCGTTAAAAGGCGTGACCTATCGCGAAACTAATCGATCCGGTGCGAGTCGACACCCCCGAGCTTTCATTAGATATTTTAATTGGGAAATGTAATTTGTTCTTATTCTTTCCAATACTAAACGTCAATAAGACAAGTCTTTATTTATCTAACGACAGCAGGTGGAGCGTAAAATTGACTATTTCGTAAAGTTAACAATAAGTTTTTTAAAATATTATTAATTAAAACTTCTATATCCTGTTATAAATATATTTTATTTTTATACAATAGTTCTTTTCAGATTCAAGTAAAATTGTTGCAAGATGCAGCAGCTTAGCACAAATACTGGTTTGAAAAAAGTTGTTAATTGTATAATCATCAGCTCATTTTTACATAATTGATATTACAATGTATCCCTAATTGTGCACGTATTCATCAAAATAAACCAAACATTTATTTGACATGACATGAGCGTCATGTCAAACTCCAATTAATGTAACATAGTTAATTAATTGTTACGCAACCGCTAACCGGTATCGTTGTCACCCCCGTTACGCGTCACCTTGGCTTTATAATTACTCAGTTTTACGCACTTACGTTAAATAATTTTAAGTCAGCATTACAACATTTGAACTACATATTTTATCTGATTTTGTAATGTTGTTACATCGATACGTATATAATGTGTGAGGCATAATTTTATAGCCTACTTAAAAGTATTTTGCGAAATTAGTGTTGATTGTTACACGCAAGTCTTTTAAATGTTAATTAAAACAATTAACATTAACATTACATTATCTGCATTACACTACATAATTCATTTTAACAATTTAAAATCCACAATCTAATATTGCAATAATTTCTGGACATTGAAATTACGAAAAGTAAATGTAAATTTAATAAAAGTAAATTTTAGTCCCACTGTGTACTGATGTCTTTCTACATTACCATCATGTAATCCCATTTCATTTCTGTAAGGACCTAAAATGAATAAACACTTTTCATTCATCGGTGGCTCATTGGTGGGTAAGGCAACACTTTCCGATCTGGAGGATGCAGGATAAACTCCCGCCACGTACTAATGTTATTTCGAATTTTGAAAATTTACTGACGCTCTTACGGTGAAGGAAATCTCGTGAGGACACCTGCCCACGCCTGAGAAAGGATTCAAAGGTTGTGTGTAGTCGTCCAACCCGCACTGGGCCCGCATGGACGACTGAGGCCTATACACCTTTACGTGTAGGCTCATGCTACTCGGTGAGGACGTTTAATGAGGCGATGATGAACTCCATTTCAATACAGCAATATTTACCTGAAACAATAATAAAAAATAAAATTTAATAACTGAATAGGTAAGAACTATATGAGAACAAACAATTTCATCACCAAATAAAATGAGTTTTCACTGAATAATGTAATATTCCAAACACAAACATGAAAGTGTTTAAAGTTGAATTTAGTTTAACTAACTTCGTTAATTTACTGACTCCGTGATGTAGTGCGCTCAGCGTTGGTCTTAGAGCCGGAGATCGTTGGTTCAAATCCGATGAGAAGACCATAAGATAGTAAAAGTCATTTGTGCGTTTTTTCTCACTTTGAGTGAGCGTCGGTGGTTCAGTGGTGTGGACTGTCGCCTTCCTACCGGGAGGGCTGAGGTTCAAATCCGACACGTA
Organism: Leucinodes orbonalis; assembly: GCA_019425675.1. Lineage (NCBI taxonomy): Eukaryota > Metazoa > Arthropoda > Insecta > Lepidoptera > Crambidae > Leucinodes > Leucinodes orbonalis. Next base: position 30,295 of record PQWD01003106.1, on the reverse strand, counting down.
CCAATGTATTTTCGAGAAAATATGTATGTTATCCGACGCTCTTACGGTGAAGGAAAACATCGTGAGGAAACCTTCATGCACGCCGCGAAGAGATTAGAAGATTGTGTGTGAAGTCGTCAACCCATTGGGCCCGCGTGACGACTAAGGGTAGGCTCGTGCCCCTCGGTGGGACGTTTAATGAGCTGATGATGAGTTTGAATCACCTGATTGTCTGTAAAGAAAGACGATTTAATTCGGAGGGCACGTTAAGCCGTCGGTTTTGGCCACTGTGTAAGAGCAGTCGTTATCTATCTATCTATTCAACCTATCGCAGTCCACTGCTGGACATAGGTCGTTAACACCACAATCCACATGGTACTCAAGTGGTGGTTATTATGAACCAAGCTTCCCATGGTTATGTTGCGTGGGTAGGCCTGTCCCTGCAGTGGGGCGTTATAAGCTAATGATGATACAATTAGGTTAATTTCATCTTTCAATTATTAAGTTTCATTTTCATCAATTCGACGACCCATTTGATGTAGTGGTCGAGACGTCGGCTGCTACACCAAGGGTTCTGGGTTCGATCAAGGGTTCTGAGTACAGACATTTGTGTGCATGAACATGTTTGTTTGTAATGGTCTGGGTTTTTTATTATGTATAATATGTATGTACAAAAAAAATAAGTATGTATATCAGGCTTTACGCTTAACATGGGGCTAGATGGCGCTGTGTGAATGTCAGTGGATATTTATTTATTTATCAAATACTTGACTTGGCGTAAGCCCGCAAAACATCCCACTCCTATAAACCCATAACTTATCAACAACATGTTTCATTAACATGAAATAGAAAACAAATAGGCAATAGCATTACCATACGCGAACGCAACACATAATAACAGTATTATGACAAATCCATGCTTAAGGCGCTGAAGTGGGTATTCGGCCGGCACGAAAGTTATTGAATAATGATTAATAGACGTTATACGGTTTTACAACATGCACACATAATTACACTGTCCGATGAGGAAGAATATAATAGGGGTGCCGCTGTGCAAGTCTTCACCAGACTATTCTGGTTGTTCGGTGATGACTTAGACATATAAGTTTTTTTTTATGCTATAGCAGGCAAACGAACAAACGGCTCATCTGGTGGTAAATGACACCGCCGCTCATGTACATTTGCAATACCAGAGGGCAAGAAAATGCGTTCGGGCACAGCATCAAAAATGTCAATTTTTAAACATCCACAATTTCTTTTGACTATTATATCTTGATAAAAAGATCCTCAGTACATTTCGGGACACACCAGCAAGTCCGGCAGCAAGTCCCTCAGTTTCACAAGGCTAATATAGGGTATAAACACAAAACACTTCGTACGACACTTTGGAATACATGTAATACGGGCGTTGGTTAACGGAAGTGTGTACAGTAAATAACAAAAAGACTTAAGGCTCGATGCTGATATTCAAAGTCAACTCAATCAAATCTCTTGGTCCGCTTCTCAATTACGAGTAACTCCAAATTATCCAACTGACACTTGGCCAGTCTATCCCAAAGATGACAACAAATACTTTTAAGCTTTATTTGTATGAAGTAGGTTTTTGGTGAGAAAGTTTTTCTAATTACAAACCGATGAAATGTTATAAAGGGAATCAAATTGAACTAAGCATCCCAAGTTAAGATAAGTACAAGTAGGTACCCCTCACGAGTGATATAAACGATATATAAACTACGTATATTAGGTACATATTATTAAATTCTTATTAAAGTTTTTTTTATACTGTAATAAATAACTCTAAAATTTGTACACGCTGTGTCCGTCGAATTGTATGTGTCGTGAGCTAGCCGGTGCATCTAGTACAACCGTACATTCGTTAATTTAAAACTAATTTTGAGGTAGTTTTGAGGTAGCCGACCTAACCATTCTCAATCTCATCATTATCCACTGCAGAGCCTTCCATACTGTATGAGTATGAGTTAAAGAGAATGCCAATATTATTTCATCATAGTAATTGGAACTAACGCCTTTACGTGCGTTTCCGAAGCACGAATGGACTCCCTATAGTTTTTTGATTTCAATGATCCGCTTGGACGGAGAAATTGATTTTAAGCTCATTTCAGTAATTTGCCAGCCCTATCTGTCACAGTACATTCCGAAGCAACGCAATATCGTGACTATTTTATAAAACAATTTGACATAGATGCAACCAATAATAAACTGTCACACGGCCCCTTTTTGTATGATGCTGAGATAAACAATTAAATACATGCACCATCACGAAAAAATGTTAGAGTCGCACTGCACATACGTATTAGTTTTGTTATATTCATAACATAAAGATGTCAATGAAAATTTCTGCCCAATCGACGCGATGGCCAGAGTTTTGCCGCGGACATCTTTTTAAGTGTGATTGTGCACATCTATGATTATAGATTATTTATTTCTCAAAAAAATTACAATAAATCACTTACAGAGAAAAATACAAAACTAATTATAATGAAAAGCCAGTGCTTACAAAGCGAGTGCGCTCACCAAATCAAAATTTGACTACACATTTATGTAACCTTTTTATTTGTGTTGTTTTCCAATTGACATAATCTAAGCATTTATTGTATTCTAATTTTTATTTATTATTATTCTTAGTTTTATTTATTTTTAATATTTGTTGTGACGACCGTTTTGTTTGACTTGTCGGCGAGTTGGACCTTCTGTAAGCTGGCATGTTTGTTTGAATAAATAAATAAATAAAAATACCCACCACCTTCAACATCACATGTAGTAAGTTTGTTTATCGAAGATAGCAATACAATATCCACAACTGGTGAGTGCGTTTCCGAACGACAATAACGATATCATAGTAGCCTGAATACCATTTGGACATGATTCTTTTTCTTTCTTTCTAATTCTTTGCCCGCGGCTTCGCTCTCGCATTAAATTCGGGATAACACAGTACTTGCATTTATCACTATACATACGATTTCCCCTCCCTCCAACTTTGAAGGTTTCGGGGTCAATTTCAGATTTTTTTTAGCAAAAAATATGTTATAGTGAGCTAACCTTAAAAGATAGACATATGCTGTCGCGGATTTTTTGTAGACCATTAAAAGCAGAACAATACTTTCATACATGACTTTTGTGTAACTTTAACCGTTTACGCAGCGTACGCAGCGGAAGCTCCAAGTATGAAAAAATACCCCCGATTTTGAAAAATTTTTCATTGCTGCTCCGCTTCTATTACTCGTAGCGTGATGATATATAGCCTATAGCCTTCCTCGATAAATAAGCTATCTAACACTGAAAGAATTTTTCAAATCGAACCAGTAGTTCCTGAGATTAGCGCGTTCAAACAAACAAACAAACTCTTCAGCTTTATATATTAGTATAGATATAGATTTGGCAGGGAGTTGATTTGGTCCTTATTTTTTTATAATAATTATGTATCTACAGACATTTTCAGCATAAAGCTTGTTGTATGGGTACTCAATGAGTAATTCAATACTTTTTATACTATTTTGTAAAAATATACTATTAACGTAATAAACACCCATACAAACAGAAATGTGATGGTCACAAATGTATGTACTGCACGGTGATCGATCCTGGAACTCTTGGTATCGTAGCCGAGTCCATTACTCTATAAGAGACCCCAACATTAACTACACATGCCAAGCTGCACATAAAGCTTACACAGTCCACTGTTGGACATGTGAAATGAATAAGAATAAATATTCACTGACATTCACACAGCGCCATCTAGTACCAAACCTTAGTTTGAGCCTGTAATATGAGCACTAAACAACGTATAATCACATACATATATACTTATATTACATTTGTTTTGTAAATACATACATATTTTGCATAGAAGACACCCAGACCAAACATTACAAACATTTGTGTGTTCATGCACACAAATGTTTGTACTGCCCGGGATCGAATCCAGAACCCTTGGTGTAGTAGCCGATGTCTCAACCACTACACCAAATGGGTCGTCAAATGCAATAGCTTAACGAACATCAATTTTTCTCCGCTTTCCTCAATCAGTCTCCATTATTCCCTAGAAGTTATACCGGTCAAGTTAGTTTGGCCCAAGTAAACATATTCCAGAACAAGATAGATATGTACTCTAGGGTATTTCCTATTCCAACTTATCGTTACCACGCGTAAATATTAAGCACGTGGCAGTAATTAGTGTTACTTGTGATAAATCTCCATCGAAATAATCTAATCGGATACTAAAACATCAACATCTTGGTACTTTGTTACGTTACATAATTAAAGTATTTGGAGTACACTGTATTGGTAGACGTTATTTAGATTTATTGGTCAAACTATTTATTGCTTATCGTTTATCACGTTATAGCATAGCAGGGGGTCTGATTCTTGATTTCTATTTTATAACTTACTACTACAATGCTGGCTTGCATAAATAGTGAAGTAATAACTGCCCTACGGTACTTAATCGTTTTATTAGATAGATATTTTTAATGAGTTCTATGTTAATGCTGTTTCTGTGTAATAACGAGTTAACAAGCATACGGCTCTTTTTATGGTAAATGACACTGCTGCGTATAAACATTATATTTTTTATAACTACAACATTTTACTTGTAATATTGACACAACTCATAGAAAGCCAATATAAGCAGCCTTGTCTAAAACTAGAGGTTTTATCTAAAAACAAATAATTGATCAGGTATAGCTTAGAAAGTGAAATATCAAGGCGCTTACTTGATCAACTAATTTACAGCAGCTGTCTTGTTTGTGAGAAAACGTGACCCTTTGAAGATGTTTAGCTTCGATAAGGACTACTTAGAGATAAATACGATTTAGAACTGTCCAAGAAATGGTCACCTTTCACTTGGAAAATAATCGTTTTTAATAACGAACAATAGAAATCGCTTTGATATAAACTTTGATGTAAATATGTTTCTTTTCTTCGTGATTGCATGTGATCAAAATAATTTTCTATGTTCTTGGAAATTCGGAAAAAGTCTAGTACAAAAGGCAAGGATTACTTGTAATAAGGAAATCGACATTTTAGTACTTCTTTTGTACCTATAGGTTCATATTATACAAACCTATTTATTATAATAGTAGTTTAATACTGCTACCTTTCGCGTTACGACTATATTTGAATGAAATATATATGAGTTAACTGTTTTAAAACTTGAACGTACTAAAAATATATTTTCAAATGACGCCATTATTATCTTTTGATTGTAACTTTTGCCATTGACATTGGGAATGCCTACTTATGCAATTTCTACTTTACACTATTTGAATTAAGCTTTATATTCGAGCGAAACCTTGCTTCTTGATTATAATACATATTCAAATGATTAGTTCCAATCAAATAACTATCCAAGGCTACGATGTACCAAATCATACATTTTAGTATGGACTTTTTAGGATTTTAGAAAACTTAGCCATAACTAACAGGTTCGAACAAAGCCCAGAGGCCTGTACCATACTATTTAACAACAAAGGCTTCTTCCAGTTGCCTATTACTGGTGTAGCGGGTAACATTCAAAAACACGTCAACGATGTCAGTCGTCCGTGAGGCCTTGGATTGATGGTGATGATGTAATATATCACACACTCACACACGTGTACGCATGCACACACACATAATAATGTATGTTTCCCATGATTATTGTGTAAAAAATCATCATCATCATCAGCTCATTAAACATCCCCACCGAGGGGCACGAGCCTACCCGTATAGGGTGATTAGGCCTTAGTCATCCACGCGGGCCCAGTGCGGATTGGTCGACTTCACGCACAACCTTTGAATCTCTGTTTCTATGTGAAACTATTGTAATGATTCGTCATCATTTGGTTCCGTGGGCTCTAGACCTGAACTCCCCATAACTGCTGCATGATATGTAGGAAGACCTAAGCCCTGCACGTGGTCGTTATAGACTGACCGTAATGGTTGAGACGTCGGCTACAACACCAAGAGTTCCTGGTTCAATCCCCGGACAGTAAAAATATTTGCATGAACATGACTAATTGTATTGGTCTGGGTGTTATATATGTATATTGCTGCTGAAATCCAGAACATTGGCAATTTTAAAATAAGATTCTACTCGTGATTTTAAGTACATCCCCCAAATATGAGGCAAATATATTATTTTGTAAAAATTTTATGATAAATCTATATGGTTCCCATAATATGAGTACAATAATAGGTCGAATTAATGTCAATGATTCAAATTTACCCTGTATATACGAGTATGTTTATAAGTTGTTTAGTACCCGTAATACAGGCTTCACGCTTAACATGAGAGCTATATGACGTTGTGTGAATGACAGTGGATATTTATATTTACAATAAACTAAATATTAATACTACTAAATCCATAGCCAGAAACACTTGATGTTACACAACAAATAGCTTAGTTGTCACCAAGAGAAATGTATGATTATGCGCCGTAATTTTAATCGAAATCATGACATTGTCTTACTCGCTTGGGAACATCCAGTTTCGTGACTGTCACAAACATAATAGACAGTTCCGGCAACTTTTTACTGTCACCGTAAATCCTCTTACAACTTATGAGAATCGCTTGCACAATATATTTTCTTCAGTGCCATATTTAGTGTAAAGCTTATCACTTAGTAATTAATTGAATGTACTGAATTAATTGGAGAGCGTCGGTGGCTCAGTGGTGTGGACTGTCGCCTTCCTACCGGGAGGGCTGAGGTTCAAATCCCGACACGTACCAATGTATTTTCGATTTTTCGAAAATATATGTACGTTATCCGACGCTCTTACGGTGAAGGAAAACATCGTGAGGAAACCTTCATGCACGCCTGCGAAGAGATTCGAAGGTTGTGTGTGAAGTCGTCCAATCCGCACTGGGCCCGCGTGGACGATTAAGGCCTAATCACCCTATACGGGTAGGCTCGTGCCCCTCGGTGGGGACGTTTAATGAGCTGATGATGATGGCTGAATTAATGACAGCTCATTCATTGTATAAAACATCCCAGTTTGTCAATGTGTCAGTCATCAATTATCACGAAGGGAGTAGTGAGTTGTATGGCTGCAATGAAGATGATGATGATAAATATGTTGGATCTACCTCTGCACACGTGCCGTAAGAATTTGTAGACCACTGGACATTGGTCTCTTCCATCCCAGTATCCCATTTGTCCCAGTATCAGTGAATCGCTTTCCCCATACAACCTCGGAAATAGACTATGCAAGTTGTCGATGCCTTGGGGTCAAAATAGCAGTAATTAAGAATATAATGTTTTCAATTTATAGTTTCATTTCGTATTCCGCACCGATATGAATTAATTTTAACCAGCTCTTCTTGTGCTACCTTTCTTAGTTTGATTACAATATATTATATTGTCTCTTCAAAAATATGCGGTAAAAACAAGCACAACCTTATTCTGTAATAAATTGACACGAAATTCAAATTGTGGTATATTTTCCTCTTCGAATTCGCACAGCTCCTCACTCGACGCCATGTGAAGATCATAATCTCTTGCGCAACAGTTTTCACTGCTTGACAACTGCAGTCAAATGGCCAAACACAAAGGCGGGTGGTGGTAAGAATGGGCTTAATAAGGCAATTAATCAAGCTCTTGTTTGAGATATTACATGAGCGGATGTGAAGGAACCAGCTGCTGACGCTTTCACGACAATGCACAATTAAAGCACACAAATCGATTGTTCATTTGTTGGATTAATGGGGCTTGCTTGTAATAAGTGTTTTGTCATTACCATCTTTTGTTATTAGACATTTTTTATTATTTTATCGGACCACATGCAGAGTCTTATATGTTCTTCCCAACCGCAACCTTGACCAAATAAATTACAATTAAAAAAAATGAGTTTACATATTTGTTTCGACTGTAGACAACAACAAAACATCTATTGTATCTTTATAAGTGTTCGTAAATGTGTTAAAAACTACATTAGTTTTTAACATCTAATCAATTATTAACAATGAAGTAATAGTTTTAGTGGATATCTGTCGTCTACGTTGGCCTATCCTTGTTATAAAAACTGCGTGTGGTCAGAAATATTTAAGAGCTGAATATATTCTCATAGTAAATATAATCTGTAAATTTATGATAGATATACTCGCGTGCAAGTAAATCGACTCAAGCCTCAAGTACGCATAACAAGTGATATAACTAAAAAATGCCTTATTATACCTCTATATAATGTTTTACATAATTAAAGCCTAGTAATTGAGCTTTAAAATGGTGTAAGTTGCATGAAAATCGATTCAGTAGTTTAGTAAAAAAGGTTAATGCTAATGATAATGTAAAAAATGTTGAAAATTCATACAATTTCACAGTATGGGGTTATTGTGTTTAAATGAAACAAAATGTGCGTAAGATAAAAAAAATATTCGTGTCAATATTTGGTATTCCCTCCTCTAGCTCTGATCACTGCTCTCATGCGATTCTTCATCGACCTTATCAACTTTTTAATGGATGATTGTGGTATTCGACCCCACTCTTCTACCAACGCAGTCTTGAGCTCATTGATGTTTGTCGGAGCTGGATTCCTCGCTCTAACTTTCCTTTTGAGCTCGTCCCATATGTGCTCAATGGGATTTAAATCGGGGCTGAGCGCTGGCCAATGCATAGTGTGAATTCCAACTTCGTTCAGGAAATCACGTGTGGCCCGAGCAGTGTGACATCGGGCATTGTCATGCATCAAGATGAAATTTTCCCCAATAAAGCCTTGATAAGGGACAACTTGATCCAGTAGAACATTTTCAATGTAACGATCACTGGTCAGACCTCCTCCCCGGCCTCCCCCAGGAACGAAAACAAGGTCCGTTTTGCCTTCTAAGGAAATTCCAGCCCACATCATGCAAGATCCGCCACCATATGCAACGGTTTCCACAAAGCAGCACTGTGAAAACCGTTCACCGGGACGACGGTATACCCGACCTCTCCTGTCGCTGCCATGGAGACACATCCTCGTCTCATCTGTGAACAGGACTGACTGCCATTGCTCTATGCTCCAATCCAAATGTTCTCGAGCAAAGTGAAGGCGTGCTTGACGATGAGCTGTGGTCAACTTCGGGCCTGTAGCGGGTCTTTTCGGAGTAAGGTTAGCTTCTTTCAACCTTCTTCTAACTGTCCACTGACTGACAGTCACCCCGCGAACTTGACGTAGCTCCTGCTGCACATCTACGCCGGTAAGGTGTCGATTTCGGAGAGAGGTCGAGACCAAAAACCGGTCGTCACGCTCCGAGGTGCACCGGCGTCGGCTGGTATTAGGCCTCCGAGTGAAGGCACCAGTCTCTTGAAACCTTCTGTATACTCTCGAGACAGCGGACTGACTCATATTCAAACGACGAGCGACTTCTCGCTGGTTCAACCCTTCTTGCAACAGGGCAACGACTTGAGCGGCTTCTTCAGGTGTTGTATCCATAATTTTCTTCAAATGACGGCTTTAATTTGCAGAGATGTGTTCAGGTCAACGTCTAATGAGCGACTGATAAGAAAAAAACGATTACAGGGGGTTTTATAGGGGTTGTGTCGCGCAAGTTGTGAATAGAGCGCAGAGCAGTTTACGGGAGGTTGCGTTCAGTTGCATTCTAAGTACAAGTGTTTATTTAAATTACTGATATTATGCTACCATTTGAAAGCCTAATTACTAGGCTTTAATTATGTAAAACATTATATAGAGGTAAAATAAGTCATTTTTTAGTTATATCACTTTTTATGCGCACTTGAGGCTTGAGTCGATTTACTTGCACGCGAGTGTACATTACTGAAGGATCAGATATATTAAACTGCCTACGGCAGATAATGGTAAGTGTGGGTAAGTGTATTACCCTGGTTACTGTAGGGCCTTAGGTACCATAGTAATATATTTAGAAACTAATAGTATGAATCAGTTGTATTTGCTTGTACTTTGCTAGATAATTTTATATTCGCGATCATAGTTTTGTTGATACTTGCCGATGTTTGTCAACCAGCACAAAATTAAATTATGTTTTTTTTTTGATATGATGAAATATTTTAATAAGTCCTAAGGCAGTGTGTAAACTGCAGAATTCCATTAATGTGCTGATTATGCTATACAGTTCTAAGTGTTGAAATGTAAGGATTTATGTGTGAACGTAATAGTCATCTTCAATAAATAATTTGAAGGCGAAACGCTTAACACATTCTCCTGAATAATGCATAATAATAAGACAGTAGAAGTAACTGAGTGGGATTGAGACGCCTACGAGTATTAAATTATTCTTCGACATTTTATATACGTAACAGGCAACAGGAATGTAAAAGAGAACTGATTCCTTATTTTTTTTAATCATTCCATCATCAATCAGCTCATTAAACGTCCCCACCAAGGGGCACGAGCCTACCCATAGCGGTAGCTTCATTTGACATTCATAAGTGTTCTGTAAGGACCTAAACTGAATAAACACTTTTCAATTTTTTTTCCTTTTTATAGATTTAGAATGCCATGTTGCGAAGACGGCTTTGAACCTGCCGGAGAAAAAGAAAGGCAGAGGACGGCCTCCATACACTTGGTACACCAGTATGACTTGTCTCGTACAAAAAGAAGATCTACCGACCGACAACCCTAGACAGAATGTCATGGCGCATTAAAATTAGGAGAGCCGACCCTAAGTGAAGTGGACGACTTCACGCACAACCTTCACGAAACCACTTTTTTTAATCATTTAATTATCAGTAAAATTTTCATTTATTTTTATAGACTTTAGGACTTTTAGGCATATCATGTCAACATTAGTTTTAATATTGCTTCGGTGTTTTAAAACACTCTTACGGCTCCTTGATCTGTTTAATGGAACAGCCATCGTCACACAAGAATTAGATACTTATGGTTTCATGTTCCCTCCAAAGCGCGGCACAACAACCGTTACTGCGGTTTAATTACTTTTCAGACAATGAGATAATACATGCTACCAACTGGATAAAACGCACAAAGTTACTTATACTATGGCAGGAAATGACCCCTATCGAGCAGCAATCTTGAGATAAGCAGAAAAATATGAAAAGGAACAACAGAGGAAACCATACACATACTTTCATAAGACAATCTAACTGTTGTTTACACACAATAAATCAAATTTGATCGAACAAAACCCTAACGGTCTCCATTTTCATCTTAAAATAGAACTGGAGCCATTATAGAGTTCATCAACTTTGTTTACACATGTGGAGGAGTTTTTGTTGAATCGCGTTTTACTAGTTAATAGATTATTCAAGATTTCTGCAGTGTTTCGGTTATTCAACTCACAACAACTTTTGATTTCGTATGCCAGGTCGTTATCCTTTTTCTAACATTTTCTATAGTCAGTATCATCTTTAGATTTGGCATTTCTATTTTATATACTCATTGTATTAGTCATACAGTAGTCCACCTTTCCCGATTTTAAACCTTCCAACCTACCAAGTTGTTCCAATGCGTGTTGACGGTTATTCTGAGCTTCATAGGTTGTTCGGTAAGAAGTCGACCACGAAATTCTTTAGAGTAGCCAATTTTGTTTTTATTGCAAAGGCAAATATCTGTTTATTTGAGTTTAGCTATACCACCAACCATGGACAATGGCAACCACGAAGGAGCAAGGAGTGTATTCCCGATCTTAAAAATGGGTCCCATAAAACAGTGTTATGCACTTTTGTGTTTCGGGTTATAGGCACTGTAGCTAGTAAAATTACTGAGTACAAGAGACCTAGAATTTGTTTTCTCCGGTGTCGGGCGCAGGACAGCATTGGTAGAGAATATTTCTGTTTATCTGTTTTTGGTCTACTTCAATACCGCTCTGTCAGGCGTATCACTTAACATCAGGTGAGCTTCCTCACCGTCCTGTTCACTTCGTAACATAAAAAAGCCCTGGTATCACTCCGATTTATTAGGATTAAATTACAGATGCATTAAAATTACTAGATAACATTGTAAGGTAGTGACTTCACAGTAATCTTTCTTTCGGAATGTTTGTCTATATACAAGTATACTAAGTCACATTGGTACCCTCGAGAGTAGTAACTTAGCTTTGTCTTCTTATGGTTGAAGTCAGCATACTTCAATCTCAAGAAAGAGCGCCAAGAGATATTAATTTGAAGTGTAATATTGTAAATTTATTTTAAAAGAACACTTTCAAAAACTTTTTAGTGGCTAAATTAAGCGTTATCGAAAACAGATTAAGATAATATAATTCAACACAAGGTTTCAATACCGCAAATTTATATATTCGGCTCAGTCTTCTCGAAGGTTACTCCAGGGAATCGGTACAAATCGAAAAAAAGACAAATGTTTTTACATATTTAGAACTCAGGTAGGATTCCGGATCGTTGAACCCTCTGAGTTCATTTAGATTTGTTAAGATAACATATAAAAATTTGATCCTAACAAATAATAATCACGCAAAAAGGCCACGAATGATGCCAAAACTTGAGGAAAAATCTATCCTTAATTCTCAATAATGTGTGTGGCAATAATTTCAGTAGGTTGTATACGAGCGTACAGACCTTGTTGTTTGTTTATGAACCATTTTATTTGTCAAAATGAATTGATTTTGCCACCTACAGCTGAATGATGTGAGGATAATTTGCATGACATCATTTAGTCTACGAAGTCACATTACATATAAATACGGAATATTTGTATTTTACATATGGTATCGTTATGTACTGCGTATATGGTATTAGGTAATTCATAGCAATATCTGTTTTAGAATAGGAAGTAACTTCAGGAACCTAATCACCACCAAAATCTAAATTATAGACTAAGCAAAAAAAACATTTATGATGACATTTCCATTTATTTATATTTTGAAGTACAAGTTAACAGTTATTTGTTTATATAAACTTTTTTTTGTTTTAAGCGCAATGAGTAATACAACACGTAGATTTCGAATCACTAAACTTTATTGTGCCAATGAACATGTAAAGATTAACATAGCTTAAAATATTATTTACTATGACATAAAATACTTCAGGTTTCATTTGTAAATTATCTTACTTTTATCATCATGATTTTGAATAACTTCATTATACGAATAACAGTTCAATAGAACTGACAAATTGTTCAGACAAGATTAAAGATTACGTTGAATGAGCCGCGAATTATGTCCTAAAGTAATATGAAGCCTTGACATCTATAGGAGATGACTCAAGTAGCACATCATACGTGCCACAACTACGTAAAAATTTAAATAAATATTTGCAAACAGCTTTTAAAAAAACCCAAAAGATAACACATAACTGTAACTTATGTACGCAGTCCTCATGACAAAAAGCTTGTTCTTATAATAACTAAAAAAGAAAAACTCTTTCCTGTTCAACGAGTCAATGACCAACCTTTTACCTGGCCAAATACCACGCCATAATAATATTTTATACATATGATTATGTATTAAGAATTTTGTTCACAAATCTGAAATTAATGAGTTAATATTCTTACGGGCATGGTCGACGTTATCGCATTACATTGTCTAATGTGTGATTGAGCATAGACAATACTTTTAAAATCTTTAAAGTGCTGGCACTATTAATGTCAATTTTAAAAACAGAACTAAAAGAAAAAAACATTTGATATTAAAACCTTAAAAAAACATAATTACAGAGACACAGTGGCTGCTGTAATAATCAATTGTAGTTTGATATTTGGAATAACAGATGGAAGCAAACGTTCAAAAGTTTACTCAAACTAGTTAGCAGTTATGAACATATTTAGACTATTAGCAAAACAAGTTCAGGTTACATTCATTTTAGTTTTCAATTAGAACCAATTTAGTACCGGGCACTTCCTTATTTAATAACCTTCATGATATTGGAACTTCTCGAATATAACTCGCATAGAAATAACTTACTATTGAACGTAATGTTGGCAATCGGTACATGAGATGTAAACGTAAGGCAGGAGTCTGGTCAAACTAAAGCCAAGTGACGCTTTGAGTATTCATCATCAGCTCATTAAACTACCCCACCAAAGGGCACGAGCCTACCCGTGAAGGGTGTATAAGCCTTAGCCCTCCACGCGGGCCCCTGGCCCAGTGCGGATTGGTCGACTTCACGACCAACCATTGATCGCGTATTTAGAGCTCAATTGTATTTAATTTATTGAATATTCATATATATTATGCTTGTTTACTTTCGTAAAATTTTAAAAAGTTTTTTTCGTTATGCAAGTGCGTAAAACCTAGTTAATTACATAGCTATATTCTTAAACCTGAAATTCTGCTTATTTTCTTACGCAATAATCAACAACTATAAAAAATTTATTAAAATAAATTACGATTTTCCGGTTTTAAGTTGTTAATACATTATGGGTTACAAAATTACAAAAAACTAATTGTACTAAATAGTAGAACATAATCCATACAAATAATAATTTTGTTGATCCGTTGTTTAGCTTGCTGAAATTGAATTTAGGTAAATCTCGTATCGTGATAAATGTCTGTAGAAATTTATTCACTATCTTATATCACAGTACTTTGTATGCGATTGATAATGTACATATTTCCTTAAATTTCGTAATTATATTATTCCCACGTTTACACTCGTTCCTAAGTCATCGCTCATTTGTAAAACGCTTTGCGAAATACGTAATCATGATTTATTCAACACAGCCCAATGCAAATAGTTCTAGTTTCCAAATTTGACTTTTATGTCCTGATTGGTAATTCCGATTGCTATACGCACACAGAATATTTTTACAAATATTTGACGAAAACACTACAAAACCTTATCTTATACTTATAACAGTCTAATGCTTAGATTTTTCTGTGTGAAGGTCTGTCGATATTTATTTATTTACCTTATTAGTCTATTAACAATGTTTTTTTTTATCGAACAGGAGGCAAACGAGCATACGGTTCATATTCAATGTTGTTGTTTATAAAAAGATACACACAGTTACATACTATTAAATCCATAGCTTTTCTTAATGATATTGTCTATGAGTCTACATTAATTTCGGACGTCACTCTGAAATATGTATATGTTTTTCCTGAAACTTACTGGGCTTATTATTTTGGCATATAGCAGTATTCCAGATTGAAAGTGAAAAAGGCAGTGAAATTACTTAAAACGATGATCCCTCATTATTTCGTAGATAGGTCATAGATATAGTAACAAATCTGTAGATACTCGATTGCAAATGATTTCATACATATATATTAAGATTTACTGAGTAAAACTAAATATAAGATTAAAAACGTTCAGTTCGAAATAATTTTACTTCATCATCAGTGTTATTAGCGCTATGTCTAATTTGTCGTTTATAAATATACTAGAAACCAGCAAACTTCAATGTGTTCCGCGACAATATCTACGGAACTGAATTACCAAGTTATAAAATCATAAGAAATTAACTTGTGACAACTATTTTTAGTTCTGATTATTATTTTTTTAATTTCAACTGTATCTCCACAGCCTAAAGTCCACAATCATATTACGGATCTAATAAGTAGAGAATGTCTCATGAATGCGAGTTTAAATGATTACCTGAAACTGTAACGCTTCACTGATTTGGCGGATGTTATTTATTAATAGAATGTTTTGAATCGTTCAAATGTTTTTGCTTATTAGTTGTACGTTGATTACTTAGTTACACTCAAAACGAGATCATTTGCATTATAAATAAATCATTTGGATTACCGAAAGATATAAACATTATTTTACGGTTACTTTCAAGGCTTTGTCTTCCAATGAACCTTTGTCTTCAAATTATCTCAGTCTCCAAAATAAGACATTAGACATAGTTCACCTCTTATAACCCCAGGTACTCATTCGTCAGCGTCCTATTGACAAGCGTTTAAACATACTTTCGCTGGGAATACATTGATTTTCCAAGAGACCAATCCAAAAGACCAATAAATAAGTATAACAGCGATTTGTTATGTAATATGTTACTTATGAGTGAAAAATTGTTAATGATATCATCGTTTGTTATGTTGGTTGTTCATTGTATGTATGTTGGTATAAATAAATATTTAAGACTTATTATAGTTAGCGCCTAATCTATAAACTTTTATTATGCCAGTGTTTTATGCACACTACCAAAATTATTGTGGCATTTCAACAACACACTGAGACAATTTCTAAAATATGACGTAACCGAACTGGGCCATGGAAAATTGTGGCTATTGTAACAAATGAGTCGTGATACTTTAAGGCTCTAGGAATGGTGCAAAACTCAAACTCTAACTGGAGCGGCACGAATTAAAATGCTAAGACAATTTTGTCAATCAAATATACATTTTCTCGTTACAAGTTCGTTAACTTTGCATTGCGCAAACATTTTATGATTGCTATGAACTAGTGCTGGTTAATTGACGAATTAAAGTCTTAACTGGACGAGTAATCTCGAAATAAAATTCACATACGATGTTCATTACATAATTACAAGTATGCAGCTTGTTTACATATTTATTTTAGAGTACTACTACTTAGACTACTTACTATAAATATTAGAGTATACTTGTATGCTTCCGTCAACTTACGTCTCCTACTCTGTGACCTGAAAGTCTAGATTCGAAAAATTTACAATATGTGGGGAACACACCACCACCAAAATTGATGTAGAATTAAAGAACACAAAACTAAATGAGACATGTTATTTTAAACGTTTAATCTTTAGTTATAATCAAAAACATATAAATTTTTCGAAAATATATGTATGTTTATACGACGCTCTTACAGTAAAGGAAAACATCTTTAAGAAACCTACGCACGCCTGCGGAGAGATTCAAAGGTCGTGCGTAAAGTCGGCCTAACTGCACTAGGCTCGCGTGGACTTAGGCCTATACACCCGTTAGGGGTAGGTTCACGCCCCTTGGTGGGGACGTTTAATGAGGTGATGATGAATACTCAAAGAATCACGTGGGTTTATTTTGAAACGTTAACAGACATAATTTATATAAGAAACTACACTTAGATAACAAAGCTCTTGCGACATGACCGTTATTCTTTATAATTGTGTTAGGAACTGAAGAATAACCCAGGCAGTGAAAGTATTAAATTCCATGACCTACTCGTATAATATTATATTATGAAAAGTGAAAAAATGGTTGCACGAGACTCTATTTACTGCTGATTAGAGTACCCTGAGGCAGAAAAGCTTACTCGATCTATATGGTTTGTCACTTATTCAATTTTTTTTTTTAATGAAATAAAATTTAAAA
The DNA here is from genome assembly GCA_019425675.1 of Leucinodes orbonalis. NCBI lineage: Eukaryota > Metazoa > Arthropoda > Insecta > Lepidoptera > Crambidae > Leucinodes > Leucinodes orbonalis. The sequence goes on along the minus strand of PQWD01003106.1, from coordinate 13,167 downwards.
AATATTTCGTGTCAGTAAAGCTTTCTTCTGTTAAATGGGGTAAAAAAGAACTAAATAGTTCTTTTCAGCCCTACGTTACAAACTCAAACACAATACTTATTCGCCCTACAATCTCGCTGTAGGAAATACTGTATCAAGTAGTGTTTTTACCATCAACCGTCGGAAGGAACACTGACAATGTGCAATTGAGCCTGTGTGAAACAGCCGCGTTACGTGCGCTTTATGCATAGATAATTAAGTTACGGAAATTATGCTCTCTTAAGTACCTACTAATGAATGAGACTTTTTCTGTTATCGCATTACTGTTTTAGTTTGTTTATGATGTGGATCACTTGATATTATGTGACTACATACTTAAGCTGTTTTTCTAACCCATCAAACACCGGGAATCTAGACACAACCGAAAATCTATCGCGTCTGGCGTGTTTGGGTATCATTGCGGACAAAGGGTTAACATTTCATAAATATTGGAATCAAAGACAAAGTAAATCAAACTTACAATTCCTATTTTGTGTTGCGGTTGAGATGTCGACTGCAACACCAAGGGTTCCGGGTTCAATCCTCGGGCAGTACAAACATTTCTGTGCATGAACATATATTTAAAAAAAGTATTATATAGTATGTTTATCCTTTGTTTAGTACCCATAATACAGGGTTCACCCTTAACTTGGGGCTAGATGGCGCTGTGTGAATGTCAGTGCATATTTATTTATTGTAAGAGTAGTTATGTATGTTAACTATTAAAGGGTAACATGAGAAATGCTAATTAGAGCCTTAAGATAACTGGAGAAGCCATTACAGCACATTTAAGGCATCTGCGGCAGTTAGGGGCAATGACAGCTGTAGCCTCATTGCCAATATCTATTGAATGTTTTATATTTATTAAAAATCATGTAGCATTTTCAGAAAACATAGAACGTGGCAGTGAGTTCCACACGCTTCGAACCTAAACATTTTGTATGACACTTAACATCAGACACGTACATGTATGATGATAAAATATCAAGTTAGCATGTCAAAGAAACTAAGATTGCACATCAAGTGACCTACAGTGGGGCCAGCTACTTAGCGACGATGCAAACGTACTTATTGGATGTTCAAACAAACACTTTGCGGCTTTCATAGAGTGCGAATTGGCACTTATAAATGTAATGATATGACAGCACTGTATACCGTAGTCATTATTTAGGTATGGGTATTGTTATTAGCACTATTGACAATAAAATCAATTTAAATATGGCCTTTTGAATCATAAGTTGAGACTTATGATTCAAAAGGCCTTATATATAAGTTTCATAAGTATTTTTATGGAATTAGTCAATTTTGAATCCCCTGATTGTTTATTTAAAGTGATGCTTTTGACAGATTGTAAAGCTTTATACAAGCTTAAATAAAAGTATTTTGTCTAAATGATTCCTTTAATACTAAATGCACGGGATTTATTGAATTGTTGGACTGTTATCTTGAATTATTCAAGACCGCATTTAGGCATATTTTATATTTCCTCATTTTATCATTCAGTCTACTTGCTTTAAACTCTGAACAGGTTCTAACATCGTCAACGACACCGCGTTAGCATTACTACAGATTATGAAATGACAAGTGATTTATAGTATAAATGGCATAATTGTTGATTCAGCATTCATATCATACTAATTTTGCAAGTTTCCCTCATCATCGGCCATCACTTCGTGCCTTTACTTTGAACTCATAAATCTGTTGCAAACCAATTTTAGTAGTGCAATCAATTTCATAATCTATTAGATACGATAGTTTAAGTAATAAGTTACATGCGTACAGTTTAGTAATTAAAATTTGGTTCTTGTTATTTTTCGGTGACATATAAAACAAACACAAAGGTATCGTCAATCTATAACATTTGCACAAAAGTTGTCACTTCTGAAAATGAAGCAATGAGAATTTGTTTTGTAAGGCAACTCATACGAAACAATCCAAAATATATAATATAATTACTTAAAATAAAAATAAAAATATTTTATTACGAAATAGCAATTTTGACATGAATAGTGCATTATATTTGAAGGAGCAATTAATTTGTGTGCTGATGAGTTATTTAGATAATACAAAGTGTCCAACCTTCACGCTATAGAGTTCAAATAACTAATAAATGTGGTTAGTTAAGGTTACACCGGATAATAGTACCAAATTAGTTTTTGATGATTATCCGATGATGGTATCTGTTATTTTACCATTGGCGTAATTGACGTGGCTCAATGATAATGATGATTACACCGTAACGATTCGTTGATACGAAGTACACTGTTTACCTGTTGTGGCTAAATGTTATTAATACATCAGCTGCTTATTTTATGTTTTTGCAAAGAACAAATGAAAATAAACATGACTTACTTAAAACATGTAATATCTAACTAATGCACTGATTTGATGAAAGTGTTGCATTACGTTTTACAACATTTTACACTTAAATTAAAGATTAGCCTACAACAGTGTAGCAAATAAGTGCAATTTAAGTTTGTAAGTAGCGGCTGATGACTTATTTCCTAATTTGTCCTTAATAACACCCTTAGGCCACTATAAGCTGATACGCAAAGATTAATTAAACTATTAACCTTTTGCTTAGGGAAATATCCGTTAGTACATGGGCGGTGTTACAATACTGTGTGTGTTTTTTTTAAACTGCTATCAAGCTGTCAAATTATTATGAAGTAGCATAATGAGTTTCGTAAAAATACGCTTACAGTGAGGAAGAGATCAGTTGACGATGTCAGAGAATGTCGTTACCTGCAATAAAAATGAAACTTGTTAATTCATGTGGAATTGACATTTGTGGTACAAAGGCGTTTACTAATAATGGTTACACTGAACAAATGATAGATTTCACAAGAAATTGTTTTTAAAGCATTTTGAGGACATAAAGTAGGTGATTTGAAGTTATAATAACAAGAATCACAATGATGCATTACCACATTTAAAATTTACGTATTCCAGTTTAAGGAGGTATCGAAAATTAACTGCACTAAATGAATTTACAAATTAAAACTTGGTACACTTTCACACAATGCCAAAACATCAACAGCCAGAATTGTGTAAATGTCGGCCCGCGCTCAGTTACGCAAGACAAACACTGATTTTCCAACTAATTCCATACTATACCGTAATACACAATGATAGAGCAATTTACTTAACGCAGTTGCGTTTCTATGGGAAACGGTTGAGCGCATCTGTCGTAGACATGAAGTAAATATGTGACGCTCACCTGAATGTAGTATTAATAAGATAATAATAATATATTTGTAAAAGCTTTGTGGTGGTATTATTAAATGAAGATTTCAGTTAGTCAGCTTAAATTTAGTACACAAAATATAAGTATGTTTGTACAAATTAACGTGAATATTGCACACTTTTGTAATTTAATTAGGTATCTGAAAAAGATATTAAAATACTTAGGCAAGCAAAACATTCCTGATTCAATTGCTCTATAAATAAGAAGCGCCGGAATTTTATTACATAACTTTTAGACAAAAATAATTAAATGTTCTCTATACGTATTCGTATCATTTGCGTAAAAACTTATGTTTTTATCTAAACGTGCTAAATACTAATTTCTAATTGATTATGTATAGGTATATTAATTTGACTTTATTCTTAACATTAGCCGAGCAAATTTTAACAAGTTTTGCTACTAATTCTGTATTTATCATGATTATTTTTTACTCTTTTGAAGTATAGTTTTAGGTGTCGAGCAACATTTATTAAATTACCCATGGGAGAAAATATATGGTTATCACTTTTCCGCCAACTCCAGACTGCACCTACAATCCATAGGTGACCAGCCTACTTTGTGCCATCTAGCTATCTTCGTGTGAGAAGCTACCAGGACAGGTGTTCGCAACCATTGTGGGCTTGAAACAAAGGCGATTGCAATGCAACCGTCTAATTGATGGCTCACTTTCGGCCTGCAACCCAGTTTGTCGCAACCATCTTCTTTTATTTACCAACACACTTCATTAGCTCAACCGCGTGAATCAAACTAAACTTTGTGTGTGAAATGACGTTGTCTGTATTGTGAGATTGCATGTGAATTTAAAATTTAAAATTATCCGTTTTTCCAATTTACTACAATTTGTCATTTAAATATTTTGGAAGATTTTATAATCAGTTGAAATGGCAAAGCTCATGTACTAAAAAATTGCTTAGATACAACGTGAGTGCCAAATTAATCATTCAATATAAGGTGGCAAATACACATATACCTATTGTTTCAAACAAAATATACTCATATCTCATCACAAATTAATTCACTTTAAAGCTAGTCGATGACTTTGGCCTCGAACCGTGTCAAAGATCGTGAGTTTAAAAATTTACATATTTATGGTAGCATTCTTAAATCGTTTTAATGATCTCATATGAACTGAGAGAAGAATATTGATATGGATTTAACCCAATTTGAAAATACTTTGAAAAGGTGAATAAAAACAATCAAACAAAAATTTCAAACACTTAAATAAACAGAACTTCAAATCGTTTTTAAAGACTGAGATATTGTAACCATAACCAGGTTTGAGTTCTGTTCTTAGCATTATTAAAGGCATTAGGGCACGTTTAAACTTCATAAAATTACAACAAGCTCTGATTTGTTTTTGTATGAATATTTATTAGTCTTGGAATTCGTAAATTATAAGACGTTGATAAATTAAAATAGTGCCATATCTCACACGTAAAAGAAATCGCTGCTACACAAGTATGGCGTCCGAAATTTCCAATTTAATGCTGAGTCATTATTTTGGAACATATAAAAACAAGCATGCAAATATATCTTTTATAGCCTACATAATAAAACATATTCATGCAAAAATAGTTTACGTTAAAATGTTCGAAACCGGATTCTTACTTTGAAAAAGTTGTACTAGGGGGTTTAAATTGGTTAATCATTTAATATAATAACTTGTATAAAATACATCTTATATGGGCTCTTTCGTATTGACTCCTTCCAATTAAACAGTTAAATATATTTATGTTAAAAGTGTGCATTTGCATGTGTAAGATTATTTTTTTACAACACAGGAACTTTAATATACTTCATATTAGTAAGAACTAATAAAGTACAAAAGTATTACTAGTAACTGTAACTTCTTACTTTTTTCGTTAGTAATAAACATGAAAATTAGATCACCGTAAAACTTACTTTATTCTATATTATACGTACATTTATTTAAAATTAAATTTAACGTAATGTAATTCAAATAATCATCAAAAACATTATGTACTTTTAAATGAAAACAAAAATAAATAATTATAAATATTTTTTTTTTATAAATTGAATTTGTCATGCTTACAATAAAATAATGAAGGCTATCACACTACAGAACAAGTGCTAACTCGAAAAGAGAAATGTTTATATTCACGTAATAAAATTGTGTACAATTTGCTTTCAAAACCAGCAATTGACAGGTGCGTACTGGCCACGGTATTGTGGACCATACCTGACTAAATGTTTCCAGTTTTTAAGTGAAAACACAAAATACGCAAGCCTCGAATCTCAACACTTCAAGTCTGCAATTACGCAAGGATTTCGTTAACAGAACAAGGACTAGCTTTATAGCTAATTTAATTTATCAATTCAAGTCACAAACAAGGTTGTATTCACAACATCGGCCTCGTCGAGGGATTACGTCCCTTATGCAATTCTTAAGAGCTAATAGGAACTATATTAGGTCATAAATTTAGGTGAAAAAACAAAGCTTTATCCGACGCATGTGGTGTAATGAAGGTGTGAGCGTCGGTGGCTCAATGGTGTGGACTGTTGCCCTGCTACCGGGAGGGCTGAGGTTCAAATCCCGCCACGTACCAACGTGTATTCGAATTTTCTTTTGGTGAAGGAAAACATCGTGAGGAAACCTACGTACGCCTGCGAAGAGAATCAGGTGAAGTCGTCCAACACGCACTGGTCCCGCGTGGACGACGAAGGCTTAATCACCTTATACGGGCAGGCTCGTGCCCCAAGTGGTGGGAGCGTTTAATGAGCTGATGATGATGTGGTGTAATGAGACGTCAGTTAGGTACTAACAAACCATAGGTTCATCGTGCAATAAAAATTTGGTTGTTTTTAAAAAAGGGTATCAGTTTGTTTAGCCGTTACTTAGTTACTCATAGTAAAAGCTCTTTGCTTGAGTTGGGATTACATGACGCTGGGTTTATGGGTAGGTAAATGTATGTCAAAATATAATATGTTCTAATGCCTAAAACTACAACGATACAAATTAAAACAGATTAAAACATCGCATAAAGATAGGAAAATTTAAAGAAGTTCACAAATAGGTACCGTCTCAAACAAAATCACGGCTCCTTGTTGTTATCTATCTAGATACAATGTTTTTTGGGTTTAGTTCAAGCGCCTAAATTATCCAGTTTGTAGGAGAAAACTGCGCGTACGCACTCGCCTCTCGACACCGTGCAATTACGAAGCAAGTGCACTCTCGATTCTCTGGTTTATAGTCATAAAGTAAATCGCTTTGGTTTTGTTTAATTCGATATTTCATTTCATAGAATCATGATCGTCTGATGAACATGGCGGTTCAACGTATATTATGTATAGTTATTAGCGCAATGATATTATATATTAAAAAGAAGTATTCGCGTAAATATTTCTTCCAATAATTTACATTTTCAGTAATTTCTTAACCGATCAAAAGTAAACAATACAAGTTATTTGACAAAATAATTCAAACTGCGCTTATATATTTAGTATCAGTAATTCGTATACTATATTGGTAAGCGATAATCATCAACATACGTTTCCTTATTTAGATATATCGATACATTACTTTCCTAATTATAATAACCACTCAAATTGTATGAGCAATTTGCCGAATACTCAATGCGTTTGGATTTCATTAAACACTGTTATGTATATTTGATTATACTCGTCAGTAATTGTTTCAATTCAAATTTTCTGTAGAAGTACTGTGCAAATACAAGTATGTATTTGCACAACACTTCTACAGTGCCCCTTTTGAAATACTAAAATTAAAATACGTCAAATTTATTAATAAATGGTTACTTAATATCGTAAGAAATTATTGCATAGATTCCTAGAAGACATTTCATTCATATATCTAGCCATTAATTTTACCATGCGGATAGATATTCCATAAAATATTATCTAAATGTACTTATACATATGCACAAACATAGAATAGTTTGTAAATGGCATCGCTTATTTATTGCACAATTCTAACAGGCTTAAAAGAAAATTTTGTTTAAAAGGCATGCAACAAGTCTAGTGTTTAAAATTACCAATGCTAATTCTCAAAAACAATAGGAAAAATATTTTTTGAATAATCAATGAAAATCTATACAACACCCAAAAAACATAGACCCATGAGTCTTAAACTAACTGTTTGTTTACAGGGTTTCGTTAAATTGGGTGCAGTGTAATTAGATGACAGCTCATGATGTAACTCGTGAAACGCGAAAGTGAGCATTTCTCCGGCCGATAGCCACTAAATACTGGCGATCGGTTCGCTAAGATTTCTCGCTGACTTTGCATGTATGTGGCAAGTTACGAATGAGTTTTACTTCCACGTTTTGTTAGCGGATATGATCAGAATTGTTCATTTTAAAAAAAATCTAGTGACTTTGTATTAAATTCAACTGTTTTAGTTTAAAATACAAATTTGATATAACGGCGATTACGGTGAAATAAAAAGGCAATAAAAAAGGGAAAATAAATAAATAAAAATAAATTACGAAATGGCGCTATTTTCGGCAACCCTGTCTTTTCACGACAGGAACGAAGGATGTGTGTATTTCTTGTAGATTTTTAATTATTATTTCAATAACATTATGAACACCAACCTGTGTCTTGATTCCCGTCACGAATATTTACTGTCTAATCATAACAATCAGAATCGATTAAAACAATTCAAACATCTGATAGGTGTAATTGTATCCCCAAACCATTAATCGTTTATATCCTTAACTCTATTATGTTAACCAATAACCGCTTCCCGGATAAATAAGTTTAGTCCAGTGAAATCATTTCCAGGAAATCTTCAAACAGTCGTTTTGCATAAAATTACGCAGTTATTAGGTATACAACTACTAGGATGTGTTTGTCTAAAAAGTTGTCTCTGTTAATTAAGTACTTAAGTAAGTACAGTAATTAATTTTCCAGCAAAATGACTAATTGATTAAGTACTAAAAGTTAAACTGGTTCAACGTGTAGCCCGTGAATCTTGGATTTTTTTGCAGATATAAGGAATCCATGTACGTTATTTACTTTAACTTCCTTAACAAACGTTATTACGAATCATTGAGGTAACGTATTCACTCTTAAAGTTAGTACGAGTAACAAATTTTAATAATTTTTTAAGTATTTTTTTTTTGAAAAATTTTAAGTAGTTTATAAAAGGCATATATAAGTGCATATCGTGGCAGTCTTTAAGTATAGCAGCGATTTGTTGTTACATAGATTTTTTTTATTGTTTATGAAGGCAGGCGAGCTGGCGGCCCATCTGATGGAAAAAACGACCCGCTCATGGACAACTGCAATGCTAAGGGCAAAGCCGCTGCCTATCAATTGTGAAGGATATCGTAGTTTTTATGTTGGTTATCCTTAAATAAATAAATAAACCGTCTCGTTATCTTTTTTTACATCTACGAATAGATCGATTATATTAAAAAAGGCTACACTGTTGAGTTTTCTTGGGTGCTTCTTTCTCAACAGGCCAATCCACTGAAGCGCTTTTTTTTCGAAGCATCAAAATTAATATTTTTAGTTTAGTATTTTAATTGTTTTTATTTATATTTTGTATATTTTTGACGTTCATAAGTGCTTTTTGTAAGCCTAATTTGAATAAAGAATTTTGAATTTGAATTTGAATTTGAATTATATAAGGTTCGTCTACATATTCAGCTAAGACATTAAAGATGTTACTTAAAGGTTCTGTTATACATCTAAAGCTTATACAATCCTACTTCAGTGCTGTGAGTAGGAACACTGCATATTTGAACGAATAATTTGGCCAATTTATTAAACAAAATTGATTCAAATACATTATATAATATGTCTCTCACAACGAAATACTTGCCACGCACTGACGTATGCCACTACATTAAAAAAGTTATTATTGTTTGCTTTTGTCATTTACGTAATGTGTTATATTGCACGTAGGTTAAAATGTGCTAGTTAAAACATTTACAGGTATGAATATGTATATTTGTTTCGTTATGCCAAATACTCATCTAGATTTGTGTTAGTCATAGTTGTTCTATACAAAGAATACGCCTGAGGGGAAGATCACCATATTAGATAACAAACATACTCATATATACATAGCTATAATAATTAAATAACAAATAAGTATACACAGAAATGATACTTAATTTAAAGAAAACTTATTTTACGATTAAAAGCATATTTCGCTGCGAGGAATTTTCAGAATTATGAAGATGGCAACACCATGACTGCAGTTTAATGACGTCACAGTAAACTAATGAGCCCGGAACGAGCGCCTGTGGAACAATGCGCTGCGCCTGCGCCGATCGAAAGTCACATTCATGACCGTGAAAGCGCGATGCGAACGGGCGATTCCGCGATTCGCTCGCGCGTTATGTAAGGTACACTTGTGATAATCATGCTTGCAATGTTTATGTTTGTAATGTCTTTCTTTTATATAAAAATATTTCAATGAGATTAGTAAGCATCATGGTATAAAAAAAGTTCCGGCAATTAGAGAGTTTTGAAAAGGTTTCTCATAAAACTAATTAAAACAAAAAACTATACTTCCAACATGACTTGTTAACTGTCATTTTATACGCTCGAAGGTTCGGAAAAATATTTTTGGTACAGTTATCCCCAGGGAGTCGTCGACCAGAGCTCAATACTTTGCAAAAGTGTAATGTTTAATTACCTAATTTATTGCTTCACCTACACCTAAACCCCACCGAGGGTAAAGCCTACCCGTACGCGATGTTTATGCCTTAGTCATCCACGCGGGCCCAGTGCGCATTGGCTGACTTCACGCACAACCTTTGAATCTCCTCGCAAGCATGCGCAGGTCCTCACGAAGTTTTCCTTAACCGTAAGAGCGTCGGATAACGTACATATAACTTCGAAAATTCGAAATCACTCAGTCCTCCCGGTAGGAGGGCAATAGTCCACACCATTGACCCACCGACGCTCAATGATCGCTTTCATAAAACTTACAACATATTACTCTTATTATCTAATTACTAATAACATTTAAAAAAAGGCAATACTAGTAGTTACATTAAAACATATCATAGACAATATTGCGATAGAATTACGAGTATTTGACAGTGAATCAGCGTGGGTCATCACTCCGAGCCAATGATTACGACTTATATAATAGGTCAAACTTTACTCAAGCCAGCCATTTGAATAAAAATTGCCGATTTTATACTTACAAGGTGAACAGGTGGAGATTTATTGCGTTACTAACATTTCTATATCTATTGTTTACCAATAACTGTCGTTTTGTTTTGTGATTTAAACATAGAGCCAAAAAAATCGGAGTTTGAAATCGTTTGTAAGCTAATAGAGGTTCGAAGTCAATTTTTGTTCATGCAATGGGTTTTCACAAAATGACTCTATTGTGATGACAATATTTATGTCCTGAAGAATAAAAAAACATTATTTAAAGAATACTTCAAATGCACCAAGTCAAAAACGTATCATCCTTATTGACGCCAAAGGAAAGAAATAGTTTTAAAAATGCATTCAATAAAATAAGGATAGGTAGTATAAAAATAAATAGATCAACGCTTATTCTTGACCGATGAGCATGCAGTGTTTTATAAAAAATAAGGTGTATTTACTCTAGGATAATCTAAGTTACAGGTTACAAAACACATCGTCGTCTAATTCAACGCATTAGTATGCAACAAGGGTATTTACTATCTTGCAAACGAGTTAAGCATAAGTTTATTTGGTAACTAACCATACCTAACTTTGAGACCTGTTCTATCGATTACAGTGATTCATTTGCAGAATTTGTAAATTGGTTTCAATTTAATTTAGCGATAGAGTTGTTCTTCTTTGGGTTAAGGAATTAGGAAATGCACATTTAATGTTTTTAAAATATTAAGTAGTGATAAATAGTAAGTGATACGCCTGTCCTGATAATTATTTTCCTTCAATACTTGCCTGCGCCCGTCACCCTAGTTAACAGGTTTTTGACCTAGCCACAGGAGTGTATTCCACTCCTATTTAAAAGCGCGATATCTGTATTGAACCTACGACTAGCATTATTTTTATAGCTTTTGCTCACGTCTTTCATCTTTGTCAGAAAACATATTTGCTTTTGGCAGCATTATCATGTTCCTAAGAATAAGTATTATTTTTTACTGTTTATTAAGCCCCTCTTTTAAACAAGACATTAGGGCAAGTTTATAATTAGCACACGCAATTTATTAATGATTTATATACTTCAAGGAGATAGGTTATATATAATCTTGGTTATGTCCATCTTAGAGTAGGGAGAGTAGGGTAATCACGGACGGCGGTAATGCCGGACACGTCAGTTTAGGTGTGTTAGAAAGAATTACAGTTATAATCAATATCTCAATTGAGAGTCGAGTTCGAACATAGTGCAGACTGTGAGTGGCGCAGTGAGGCTGCGCACACTTTGTAAGGTATGTAAGGTTGAGTTTTTTTCAACAATTTCATTAATTGAGTGCAGTAGAAAAGTTGTTGTATATTATGCCATTTATGACTCAGTATCTGGTATCTTTTAGGTATTTTAACGGTAATAGACAAGGTTTTAAAGTACTCGGCGCTTGCATCACTCCATTCTAACCTCAAATAAAAATTTAGTTTTGCGTATTTCTTGTGTCGGCCAATGGCGGATGACTTATATGGGGTAATCTCGATCGTCCGCAATTACCCTACATAGTTTAACTCTTACTTAAAATATTTGTTTCTAACAGTTAACTGCGGTGAATTTGTTTCCTTTGTACCTATCTAAAATATTGTTTTAACAGACTCCTAAACCTGTTATAAATATGTTTACTTTCTTAATATATCTCTTTCAGATGCCCTGACGTTATGAGAAAATGACTACATAACATCACATTGTATACAATCACAATACCTAACATATTTGGACCCATTAATACAGTATAATACTTCAGTTTATTGGCCAAAAAATTACACAGTATGCAGAGTAGAACCTTTACGAAGGCTTTTGATCGTAACAGAAATATAGAGATAGCAGCTAACGATTGAGATTTGGCCAATGGATTCAAATAAATTTGGTGAACAGTTTGAAGATACAGCACATCATCACTTAAATCCCAGTACTATGCAAAGAGCAGTGAGCACTGATTTGCAAATATTATTAACATAAGACGTCCAGCAACCAGCTAAGGTTAAAATAAGGCTAATATTTTCAATTATTTTAATTAACGTGAGGGTTACTTTAATATAAATAATAACAATATCTTAAGTAAATCAATTTTACTTGAAATATGTTTAATGTTCATCAAGGAGTAAACGAACTTTCAGCAAAAACCTTCAATTGTTTAACCTGCACTCCAATGAAAGAAACTCTTGTGAAAGAAGATCAAACTGAATATAAGGAACAAAAGATAAGAAAAGTCTGCAAGTACCTACATACAAATAGAAAAAACAGTATTGAAAAATCTTCATAAAGCATTAATTTTGCAGAAGACAATTTTGAATAGCGGAGCTCAAGAAGAAGTCATTAAAGAGCTTCGACAGACAAGAGTATCAATGCCTTATTTGTGATGAGAAGTATGAATCCTTCAGATGAAACTGGATTACCTACATGCTGTAAATGTAATTAATGGGATCACAAAACTTGCACAAGTGTGAACAGCCAATCAAGGGTTTCACTGTGATTCAGAAGGATTAGACTATGTCCTTATTACACTAAAGCATCGATTCCCACCCGGTTCGTCATTACCCACGTGTTGTGGGGTAATTCCGGATACAAGGGTTTTGTTTTTTGTTATTAGCAGATTTATTTTGAAAATACATCTAATTGATTATGAGAAAGAAAGTTGATTAGCTGAAGTAAACTATTTGGCAATAAATGCGTATTCGTAGTTTAATATGATTTTGTGTTATTTCAATTCTCCCTTAAGTGTTCGCAATTACCCCACTCTCACCCTATCCTTGACCGGGTCAATATTTGAAGG